>CM046432.1:67776343-67941910 GCA_025506505.1 Flaveria sonorensis
TTCATTTCTTTTTTTTCTTTAAATAAAGTCGGAAACACAACGTAATATATATATCTACATATACATATATATATATACACACATATATATATACATATATATACGTATATACATATATATATATACGTATAATATAGTCTATATATATTACGGATATATATATATACGTATATATACATATATATTATATATACATATATACGTATAATATATATATACGTATATATATATATATATATATACGTATATATATATATATACGTATATATATATATATAAATAATATATATATGTATATATATATATATATATATATATATATATATATATATATATAGGGTCAGTTTTTTTTCAAGACTTGATTATTTTAAAACCAGTAGAACCAATAACAACATTGATAACTTGATCAATGGTTGTGATTAAAAGAATAAAAACTAAAATATCTATTTAATTTAATGAGTCAAAATTAGTAGAAGGGTATAGCTGTAAAAATACATTTCTCTCTCCAATTAGTTATTAATTATTTAATCACTCTCATCTTTCATCTCTCTCCTCTTTAATCTCCTATCTCTACACAAATTTAAATATATGTAAAATCTCAATTACCGCTCGGTATCTCACCCGTTTTTCTAAAATTATTCATCTACAAAATTAAAGAAAAACCAAGTGATTTGCATATATGTAAACCAATGTAGTTTGCAAGATGTATGTTAACAGTTTACATATACTTATACATAAGGTAGTACATTTGCAATTTACACTACCAATTAAAAAAGAAAAGGCAACATATATAGAAAAACTATAGCCATATTTATATCAGATCACTTGCCGTATGCAACAAATAAACAACATATAATATAAGATATAAGGCAACAAATAAAACAGGTTACATATATGTTAGTTTATGGATACTGTATGAACTCAAGCAATTAACATATATGTATGTTAGTGGTTTTAAAAGATATTGATAACAGTATGTTGTTTACATGCATTTAAGTTAGTATATCAAAATTACATATATGTAATCGAAGTTATTTATATGTAATCAAACTTACACAACCAAACTAAAAACAATAACCAAAATTTCATGATATAACTATGATTTACGTATACATAATCAAAAAAATTAAGCTTAACCTTTACGTACACGTACGTACACATAAACATGTTCACACACGTGTATGTATACGTAACAAGCTTAAAGATATGTTTACGTATGTGTAAACAAGCTTACACACATGTTTAGGTATAGCTAAGTCTCTATACATATATGTAAGCTGCACAAATTCATAATTTTCAAAACTATCTGTATAAACAAAACTTTAATTGTACATCAAGAAAAAAAAAACCTTTCAAGAAAACAAATTCATCGTCATTATCGTCTTCTAGAGGATCAAAACTGAAACCATTTACGCCACCATCGTCATCTTCATAAACGCCATCATCTTCATCGTCGTCATCATCTAATCTTCAATTCATCTTCATCGTAAACAAAAAGAGAAACATATACTAACCAGATACAATAACGGTATATGTGAAGTAATTGATTTCAAACGACTTCGAGATGATTGTTTCTCGATTGATATAATCTTCATTCAAAAGGTTTGCGATTTTAATTTAAATATGATAATACGCAACTGATTTCACTAGATCTTGATTTATATATATATATAGGATATATATATAATATATATATATATATATATATATCATGCATGTGATGCTTAGGTGATCTTGTTTTTTGTTTTTTTTTTTTTTGTTTTTAAGGATATAGTAATTGATGTTAAATTTAGAATATTTTTGTGAGAGAGTTTAACAGTTAACTCTTTTTACTTTTTTATTTTTAATCTCACTTTGTAGAATTCATTCACCGTAATATATATATATATATATATATATATATATATATATATATATATATATCATGCATGTGATGCTTAGGTGATCTTGGTTTTTGTTTTTTTTTTTTGTTTTTAGGATATAGTAATTGATGTTAAATTTAGAATATTTTTGTGAGAGAGTTTAACAGTTAACTCTTTTTCTTTTTTATTTTTAATCTCACTTTGTAAAATTCATTCACCGTATATTCTGCCTTCCCCAAACCTAACTTCCGATCCCTTCTTCGGCCAAAAACCACCGACGACAATGGCTTTGGCTCGCCGGAGCTCCGGCCTCCTCACCCCCCTTTCCACCGCCTCCTTCCTCCACCGTCGCCCCCTCTCCACCGACGGCACTACCACCACCATCACCGTCGAAACCAGCGTCCCCTTCACCGGCCACAACTGCGAACCTCCGTCGCGATCAATCGACACCACTCCTAAAGAGCTCATGACCTTCTTCACCGATATGGCACTTATGCGCCGTATGGAGATCGCCGCTGACTCTCTCTACAAATCGAAGCTCATCCGAGGGTTTTGCCACCTGTACGACGGACAAGAGGCCGTGAGCATAGGGATGGAGGCTGCGATCACAAAAAAGGATTGCATAATCACCGCATATCGTGATCATTGTCTGTTCCTAGGGCGCGGTGGGACGCTATTGGAGAGTTTTGCTGAACTTATGGGTCGTCGAATAGCGGGTTGCTCCAAGGGGAAAGGAGGGTCGATGCATTTTTATAAGAAGGATGCGTGTTTCTTTGGGGGGCATGGGATTGTGGGAGCTCAGGTGCCGTTAGGGTGTGGATTGGCGTTTGCTCAGAAGTATAGGAAGGAGGAGCATGTGACTTTTGCTATGTATGGTGATGGTGCTGCTAACCAAGGGCAGCTTTTTGAAGCGCTCAATATGGCTGCTCTTTGGGACTTGCCTGCCATTTTCATATGCGAAAACAATCACTGTAAGTAAAATCATGATCGACTGTGATTTGTGTTTGATGAAATGAATTATGAATATGCTTTTGTTTGACTTCATTGTGTAGTGTATTCATAAACATCATCTAGACTTCTAGAGACTTGATATGTATTAAACATGTGGATATCAGGACATGTGCTTCATGTGATATATATTTTATTGGATTAATTGGTTGGACTTGGACAAGAGTATACTATATAGAAGTATTCATTTGTCTGTGTTGGAATTGAATTTTGGTCGTGATAAGCCCACCATCTAATTGGAAAATCTAACAAAATATAGAACTATGAAATGTGTGTTGAACTTTTTAAGACATAATTGCATGAGTTCGGAAGACCTTTTCTATTCTTTATATTTATTTTATCTTTCAAAAAGTTACTGGGTCGAAAATTTACATATCAAGTTAGCTAACTCTATATAAAGTTTATGGCTTTAATATTTGGGCGAGGAGTTGGAATTGAAGCTCCTAGATTTCAAATACAAGGAGTTTTCTGAAAGTATAGTTCTAGAACGTAATCTCTCGTAACTCGTCTAATTAAGAAGGAAGCCTGTTGCAAGATTACTGGTAGTTGTTATTATAAATAAATCATGTGAGTGTGTATGTATTTATTCATCAACTTAGTGGAAAAGTAAACAGTGTACACATTTTGGTTGATTATTGAGCTCATGGACATTGCCTGAACAACCATTGTGTTTAATTGTGGTTTCTTGAATTGATGTGCAGATGGTATGGGTACAGCCGAATGGAGAGCTGCAAAGAGTCCTGCTTATTACAAGCGTGGGGATTATGTTCCAGGATTGAAGGTGAGTTTGGTTCTTGTATATTTTAATGGGAGTTAAGTTTTACTACTTGTTGCTGGTATTATCATTATTACTAACACCACTCCCTCCCTCTCCCAGAAAAAGTTATGCGTCATAACCTGTTTGTTCTAAATTGTCCTATACAAATCTGGCACTTAAGATAAGTTAGAGAGTCACATAGTTATCCTTCGTATTAGCACTTTGTAAATAGTTATTTTGTTAATTTGTATTTGGACAATTTTAGAATCGTCCAAAAAGGTGGCCTTTTACATTCTTTCTAGACTTTAAGATGAACTCCGTTTTTTTATTTTACCAAAGGACTATTATTCTCATTTTTTTTTTCATTTTCCGAAGGACAATTTTAGAATCGTCCAAAAAGGTGGCCTTTTACATTCTTTCTAGACTTTAAGATGAACTCCGTTTTTTTATTTGTAGTATAATTGATACCAGATTTGAAAAACAGAACAAAAACACAGCAATAGTTTTGGAACTCCTTCTCCAATTAATTGATAGGAAAAAAACTTACATCCATCAAAGAAAAACCTACCTATATTTATAGCTAACTAACCTTGTCCATCAAGTTAATCAACTCCTACAAATTAGGCTTTATCTCATATCCTTTTGAGATAAACTTTAAATCACCAAGACTTATCTCAAATCCATTGGAGATAAAGTTTCAAACTACCTTGACTTATCCCTTTATTTAATTAGATAATAAGTTTAAAATAAACTACAAAATAGACCCTAAACTTTATTTAATGTCAAGATTGGTCCAACATATTTTACAAAGGACTATTATTCTCATTTTTTTTTTCATTTTCCTAGCTGCTATGTGATGTGGAACTATATCTTGTTTCAAATTATGAAACAATGTCTATTTCTGTGGCTATATTATCACCAATGACTTCAATGCTTCAGTTGGGGGTTAATATATAATCCTCTGTTTTATTCTTTAGTTTATTTATCGTCTTTATCCGGAAGCACAATAGGTGGTAAAATTGGTGAACTAAAAAGCTCCTTCAAGTATGAGTTATTCTGACTCAATTACTCTTGCTTTCTAAACACCTATCTTCAGAAGTGCTGTAACTCTAAAATGTTATCTCATCAACACATCCACTGATTTGATAGCATGTTAGAAATTGATAGGGTTTAAGAACAATTTAAGGAAAATAGAGAGGATTTCACTGAATTCAATAGCTCAAAATTAGGGTTACAATGGTGAAAAGAAAGAGAATACAAAAGATCCCAGGGATTTACCCTCTCTCCATGCACAAAATGGCAGGAGCCTGCAAAAAAACAAATAACCTAGACACCCCCACTAACACCATTATTCCCCCTACTAATACTCAAGGTCCCCAAAACAAGTTAGCCACTATTACTATTTACTCCCTTGCCCCTTCTAGAATACACATGTAACACCTTAGGCTTTTCTTTGTCAATAATCCGATTGATGCACCTATCATTACTCGCACCTTCAAAAGAAGTCTTGTCCTCAAGACTTTGATCCTTGAATTGGATTTTAACCCATGACGATTCTTCCTAAGTCGCCTCTTCGGGAGGTTGGCCCTGCCAATGAATCAGCCATTGCTCAGTTTGTTGCGAATCAGTCCCCAGGAAACGTTTGTCCAGAATGGCAGCCGGAACCAAGGAATCTTTGGCAGACATGTCCAAATCTGCGGGTAAAGTAGAAACAACATCCCCGGTCACCGACTTCTTAAGCAATGAAACGTGAAAAACGGAATGAATTCTAGAAGTCGGAGGAAGTTGTAATTTGTAAGCCACTGGCCCCACTTTTTCAATAACCTGGAAAGGACCAAAAATTTAGCAGCCAGTTTTTGATGTATTCTGCTCTTAACAGATAACTGACGATACGGTTTGAGCTTCACATAAACCCATTCTCCTACTGAAAAATTAACATCACAGCACTTTTTATCCGCTTGCAACTTCATGGTACTTTGAGCATTAGCTAGGTGAATTTTGAGTTGTTTCAATGCTTCATCCCTATCACGAAGTTCTTGTGCGACAGCTTCCTCCCGGATTTCACCCGGCATAAATCGAAAGACTGATGGAGGGCGGCGGCCATAAACAGTTTCAAATGGTGTTGTGCTCGTGGATACGTGAAAAGTGGAATTATACCAGAACTCAGCCCATGGAATCCACGTAGCCCAGGACTTGGGCTGATCAACCGCAAAGCATCGTAAGTAAGCCTCTAGACAACGGTTGATCACTTCAGTTTGGCCATCAGATTAGGGATGGTATGCGGAGCTCAAGTGAAGAGACGTCCCCATGGAACGGAAAATCTCTTGCCAGAACTTACTAAGAAACAATGGGTCACGGTCACTAACAATAGATTTGGGTACCCCATGATGGCGAATAACTTCTTTCACAAAAACTTCAGCTACAGATTTCGCCGTGTAAGGATGCTTCAATAGAATAAAATGGGCATATTTTAACAGCCGATCCACCACCACAAAAATAACATTATACCCGTGTGACATGGGAAGACCCATAATAAAATCCATTGAAACGTCCTCCCAAATTGCTTCAGGAATCTGCATGGGTTGCAGCAGGCCGTGGGGCTAACCGAGCTCGCTTTACAACGCTGGCAGACCTCACATTCACGAATGAATTGTTTAACCGAAGCTGTCATGCCCGACCAATACAAGTTTGCAGCCAGCCGCCTATAAGTTCGATAAAATCCCGAATGTCCTCCTGTTGCGGTGGTGTGGAATTCATGGAGTAAAGCCGGCAGAAATTTCGAAGTTCGAGAGATAACCAATCGATTCTAATAGAATAAAATTCCATTTTGAATTGAGTATCCCGGGTACTTATCCGGAGCTGCCAAAAACTTATGTATTAGTTGTTGAATAGCATCATCATCTTTGACCTCCGCAATAAGCTGGGCTCCTTGAACCCAAACGGGTGTAGAAATAAGTTGACCCAATTCACCCAGATCCGCCCGCCTGGATAGAGCATCTGCAGCCCGATTCTCTCGCCCCGGCTTATATAGAATATCAAAATCGTATCCAAGAAGTTTAGCAACCCAATTCTGTTGATCAGGGGTGGTCACCCGTTGCTGAAGCAAAAATTTCAGACTCTTCTGATCAGTATAAACCGTGAAGTGATTACCCAAAAGGTAAGGCCGCCAATGTTGCACGGATAGAACTAACGCCATAATTTCCCTTTCGTAAGCCGACTTTGCCAAATTTTGGTCGCTCGGCGCCTTGCTAAAGTATGCAATGGGTTTGTGATTTTGCATTAAAATTGCTCCAATGCCCCTACCCGAAGCATCACACTCTACTATAAAAGGTTCTTTAAAATTGGGCAAAGCTAAAACAGGAGCAGCACTCAGTGCTTGTTTCAATTTCTCAAAAGCTTGTTGGGCGAGGGAACTCCAAACGAAAGCATCCTTTTTTGTTAGGTCGGTAAGAGGGCGAGCAATGCTCCCATAATTCTTCACAAACTTCCTGTAGTAACCAGTCAGGCCCAAAAATCCCGGATGACCTTTCAAGGATTTTGGAACCGGCCATTCGAGAACCGCAACCACCTTCTTTGGGTCCATCGAAACTCTATCTCCATTAATAATATGACCCAAGTATTCAATAGAAGATAAACCAAAAGAGCATTTAAGGTGATTAACCCAAAAATGATTATCTTGGAGGATCTTCAAAGCCAACGCAACATCTTGCAAATGTGCCTCCCAAGACGGGCTGTAAACAAGAATGTCGTCAAAGAAAATGACTACCTTTTGTCGTAAAAGAGGACGGAATATAGCATTCATAGTTGCCTGAGAAGTGGCCGGGGCGTTCATCAAGCCAAAAGGCATCACCAAATACTCATAATGGCCGTCATGCGTACGAAAAGCCGTTTTCTCAATGCTTGCCGGACTCATTCGAATCTGATTGTAGCCTGCTTTCAGGTCTAATTTAGAGAAAAAAATTGCTCCATGTAGTTCGTCTAGCAGTTCATCCACCACCTGAATGGGAAACTTATTCGGGACCATTGCTTTGTTAAGCGCGCGGTAATCCACACACATTCGCTAGGAATTGTCCTTCTTGCGCACAAGGATCACTGGACTTGAATAAGAACTCTTACTTGGACGGATCAACCCCATTACCAACAAATCTCGAACCTGTCGCTCGATTTCAGCCTTTTGAGCATGAGGGTAGCAATATGGTCGTACACAAACCGGGGCATCAGAGGTAAGGGTGATGGTGTGATCATGGGAGCGTGATGGCGGCAAGGAAGTAGGAGTTTGAAAAACAAGAGGGTACTGGTCAAGGGTGTGAGATAAAGCTACCCGTTGGATAGTAGATAATTGGGAATTAAATGGAAGAGGATCGACTATAGGAGGAGATTTAGTAGGGGATAGTTGTGGAGAGTCACTAATCAATCACAACCATTGGTGTAAGGCTGCCGGAGGAGATTGATTCGTACGAACCCCTAGCAACTGTACTAATTGACCTTTAAAATTAAACTTCATCCAAGCATGTTGCCAATCGTGCACAACCTCTCCCAATGACTATAACCAATCAATACCCAAAATAAAGTCCAAACCCCTAGTGTCCATTATCAGAGCATTGACTGTGAATGAACAAGGACCGATGGTGATAGGAATACCACTACACTGATGCGAAACAAACACCACATGCCCATCGCCCAAGGTAATGTTAATACCACCAAATGCTGAACACGGTAACCCCAAGGTAGCTATTAAACGTCTAGACACAAAATTGTGAGTAGCCCCACTGTCCACTAAAATATAGATAGAGATACCTTGTAACGCCCCTCCTAACTTCAAGGTTATAGCACCCCCATGAACAGCCAAAGCCCTTTCGAAAGCCAAAGACATACATGTACCCTCCTCCGAACCTCCCAGTGTGGCCGTCTCCACCACTGAATTTGCACCAACTGCACAAAGATCTCCCCTACCTGGGTCATACTCATCCTCCCCCAAAAGCAAGACCCGTAATCGTCCCTTTGGACATTTGTGAGCCGGACCATATTGTTGACCACAGCGGAAACATAATCCCTTCTTGCGCCGATCCTCCCATTCCGATCGAGATAAAGAACGAACCCCTCGATCGCGAGGAAACAAGGAAGAAGTCTCTGGAGAAGGAGACTTTGATTTTGGGACAAATGAGGAACGAGGTAGGTCCCCACGACCACCGGACCCCCGATCGAACCATTTAGGTTGGGCCGAAACCCTGGGCTCGCTACGGCCCATATTGTGAAGCCCATCCACAGGAGAAAATGTTGAAGTCCCAAAACGGTGAAGGTATCGGAAACGAGAAGCAGAGCCCGAGCCCCCACTCGGCCGGAGCATCTCCGAAACATCCTTCGCTGTATACATCGCTTCTAACAGTGTCTGAGGGCGATGTAAACGGACCATTTCTTTGTTTCCTCCTTTAATCCGGCCACAAAATACCCTAAGGATTGTGAATCCGGTAAACGAGGTACCAAGGATAGCAAATATTCGAAATCATCGATGTAGTCGTAGATAGAATCGCCCTGTTGGATGGTAAACCAATGTTGAGCAACCCCCACCATGCTCAACTGAGCTAATCGGAGACGGACATCATCCGGAGTGTTGTTGAGATCGAAATAGAGTACCGCTTTCTGAATCCAACCCTGAGGATCGAACCTGCTAAACTCCGGTAACTTCACTTTCTTTACCGCCCATGGTAAAACGTTCATAGTATCCCCCTCCGATCCCGATTTAGATTTGAGATTGGAAAACACCTCCTCGTGACTGAGACCGGAACCCCTCGAACCCGACGACTGACGTTTCTCTTGTTTCATCCAACCCTAAACAACCTTACGAAACTCACCGGATTCTCCACGTTCAACGTCCAGTGCTTGTAAGGAGGTTATAATTTCGGAAACATCAGATTGTAATTGCTTAATCTGAGCTTCCTGAGCATCTAATCGAGTATTGGTACGTGTTTCCATGGAAGAACAATGGAGAACAAATGGCAGGTCGGACTAATGATAGGGTTTAAGAACAATTTAAGAAAAATAGAGAGGATTTCACGGAATTCAATAGCTCAAAATTAGGGTTACAATGGTGAAAAGAAAGAGAATACAAAAGATCCCAGGGATTTACCCTCTTTCCATGCACAAAATGGCAGGAACCTGCAAAAAAACAAATAACCTAGACACCCCCACTAACACCATTATTCCCCCTACTAATACTCAAGGTCCCCAAAACAAGTTAGCCACTATTACTATTTACTCCCTTGCCCCTTCTAGAATACACATGTAACACCTTAGGCTTTTCTTTGTCAATAATCCGATTGATGCACCTATCAGAAATGGTTTTTAAAGCTTGCACGTCCATGCTCTTTATGGCTAAGGTTTTGAGATAGTTATTAAGTGTTATTTAGACATGAAACAACAAAGGTGGCTGAGACTATACTTCAACTACATACTATTTTAGGTGTTTATATACTGTACTATTTTTCTTGCCATGAACTTTGTGGCAATATTTACACAACATGATTAGCATCATAAAATACATGTCTGGAGTAATTTTAATGAAACATGGACTATGTTTCTCTATGTAAATTTTTGTAAAATTTGATTAATAGATAGTTTTATTTATCTCTGTGCTCTATATGTTCTTTAAGGTATATACAATTTATAATTTTTGTAGACTAGCATGTCAGTTATATAGCATTTAAGACAAAAACTACAATCATCTGTTTTGGAAGTTCAGATATTATAATTTTAATATCAAGTCTTTCTGATGTTTAATTTGTTCATGATCTTGATGCATACCGTTTTGTAGGTTGATGGTATGGATGCGTTTGCTGTCAAACAAGCTTGCAAATTTGCGAAGGAACATGTTCTGAAGAATGGACCTATTGTAAGTAGTCAAAGTTTTTGTGTGGTGTTCATGGGATATTAAGACCCTCATGATAAAAACTGCATCCCATTTTTTGTGGGATTCCTGTTTAATTCTTTCCGTGATATTACTACTTTTGTTAAGTTTATATGAAAACTTTAACTTAGAACCCTATTACTCAATGTGCTACAATCAGGGAAAACATCACAGTATGTTCCTTACAAGCACTTTTAATATCAAATTACTTATCACATGGTTGACTTTATTGTCTTGTTTGATGATTATTTTCAGATTTTGGAAATGGACACTTACAGGTATCATGGTCACTCTATGTCTGATCCTGGTAGCACCTACCGTACACGTGATGAAATAAGTGGTGTCAGACAGGTTTGTTAATCGTTTAACATATTTTGTCAAACCATTATTCTGTTAATGATGCTGTAATAACCACTTTCAGGAACGTGATCCTATTGAAAGAATAAGGAAGTTGATACTTGCTCATGATTTAGCCACCGAGAAAGAGCTGAAGGTTCCATTGATACTTTTTGTGTTTACAGCATTGTTCTTTATTTTGTAATCTTCAATTTGATGGATCCCACCTCAATTCTCCACACATCTTTATTTGTCGTCACACCATGTAAAACATAATATAGATTCTTTTTGTTTCTTCCTTATCTTTTTATTATTCCTCATACTAGTTCTAAAATACCATAACAAATCTGAGTATTTATTTATATTTAAAAAGCACACGATAGTACTCTAACACGCTCTATCGTATTGTTTTCAGGATATAGAGAAACAAGTTAGAAAAGAAGTCGATGAGGCCATTGCTCAGGCAAAGGTGACAAACTTGTTAAAATTCTCTTCTTTTAATTGCAACCATCTGACATATAGAGGCTCGTAAATAACCTGATATTATCATTCTCTGCAACCACAGGAAAGCCCGATGCCAGATGAATCTGAACTCTTCACCAATGTTTACCGTAAAGGATTTGGGGTCGAGGTATATCTTCTTTTATTATTATTTTTACTTTCTGTTAATTGTCTGTCCCCTTTACTAATAATATATAATATCCATCTTCTAATCAAACTTGTTACTTATGTCTTGCAGTCATTTGGGGCAGACAGGAAGGAACTCAGAGCTACACTTCCCTGATTGCAAATATGAAACCGTAATCAACAGTATGTTCCTGTTCCTTCTGCTCTGTTCTTCTCTCCGCACACCAAACAAGAATAACGAGAACAGATAGACCTGGCAAATAACTTTCTAACCGCTCTATTTTTTGCTTTAATTCATGTTATTTTTTGCCGATTTCATGGCAACACAAAAAGGTTTTGACATTCTTGCTGACATGATTCTTTGGCCAGTATCAGATGCTTCTGATTTTTGTGCTCATGGAGTTTCATATAATTTGACTCATAAACATGTTGACCCGTTGTTCAGTTGAAGCTATGTATTTCGTGATCTATGAAAGCCTGTTGACAATTGGTAACTGTGTTTTGTGTGGTTGATTCATCATATTATAGCTTTTGCTTGTATGTGAAAATGTCAAGACAGTTTTAATTTTGCAAGAACTAAAGCACTGAGGCTGAGGTGTTGAAATTTAACTGTAGAAATGAATTGATGTTTACTTCCCAGGTTATGCTGTGAATTGCAGAGTTGTTTTAATAGCTCATAACTTTGCTTGAAAACAGCTCAGAGTAAATCAACTTGAGCTAACTTCGGTTGAGTCAACTGGCTTGTACAAGTTTTCGAGCTGATATAAGCTTGCATGAGTAAAATGCCTGTTGAATAAATCAACTTATCAACCTTCAGTATCTTCGTTGATTTGCTTGTGGTTTTTGTGTTTGTGTTTGTTTTGAGTTGGTTAGTTTAGGTTATTTGGTATTTAGTTTTTGAAACGAGCTGGTTTTTTAAACTACAAGTCAGCTTGAGTCGTAAATGAGCATTCTTCAAACTAAATTTTCAGCCTGTTAGAGAGATTTCGAGCCAAGTCGGCACCTATGGTTTCAAAGTTGAACAGTGTTGTCTTGGCTTTACTTGCTTTGATGGCCAACCCTAGTCAATTGTAGTGTTTTTCTCTTTTAGAAAACTAGAAAACTGCAAATGATAGTCTAAAAGTTTGCATACTGTTTGTTTCAAAAAGTAACTCTTAAAAAGAATACTCTTAACATCATTCAGATGTATACACTATTTATCATAAGAAAATAAACTCATATTGGGATGATTTAGAATACTTTTCATTTATTTTTTGTGTTTGAATTTGAGTTACGAATATACCATTATTATTACGATAATTAATTATAATACCTAAAAGAAAGTGTAGTGTAGTCACGGGTGTACCATTCAATGCAACAGTGATGTTTTGTTGGCATTGTTGCCACCAATCACATGGGGTTTATCATTTATATAAAGTAGCTCGACTTGATGATTCTCGTTTTAAAATTAAATACTTCTGTTCTAACTTTGTACGAAAAAATAATATTGTTTACAGAAATACAGATTACAATAAAATGTTAACAAACATACCGAGTAATATAGTTGGACAACAATAAAATGCTAATCATGTATAATAAATTTTGCATATAAGCAGTTGTAGGGTTGTTAACTATCATGTTCAACCTGATTTCTTTAAAATAAGTTTCACGGATACTCGTGTTTGTTTTGTTTTCGTAAAGTACGACAACAACATTCATACTACTGCTATTAGAGATAACTAACAAAAATGAGAATACACTGGGATTTTGTGTGTAGATTTAAGGTACAAAACAATAGCGTAGCAGGGTGTGTTCTTGGCCATTTGAGTGTTTTCGTATGTTTTTTTGTGTACATCTCTTTTTTCAGTTCTATTTTACGCGTATGAGAAAGAGTGTTTTACACTAAAACAAATGAAAGAATAGATGGTGGCCTCTCTTTATTATGTGATTATTTATCAATCTTGTAAGAGATCATATTTAATTGTCTTTAACCGGCTTAATGACCAGTTAATCGTGATTAAAGAACCACTATTTCTATTGATTTAGAGTTAATATTCGAATAACCAGATAAAAATATTACTGGCCAGACTTGTTTTACCATATAATCCCTCTTAAGTGAGATTAAAAACTTTGGTCCTACGATCGTATCTGCCGGTCACAAGCACGTACAAGTTTTCCAATTCAAATCCCGACTTGAGCTCGAGAGTTAAATGGTTTCAGTGATTCAAAGTAATGTAACAGTCTGATGATGATCGAATATCAAGATTCATTCATTACTAACAAATTAATGATTTAGGCTTTTGAACTAACTGGTAAATGTAGTTTTTAAACGTTTAAAAAAATGTATAAATAAATATATAAATCGGTAAATGTAGCACACCACAAAATTTAAAAAAGCAACTTAATCGACCTTTTCATAACTTCAAAACTACCCCCACGTCAAAAATATTAATTGTTTAATTTGATGATTCTTAAAAGATTATATAAATAATTACAACACTAATTGATTATCATAATATAATCACTAGTTGGGTATATAGAACCTTACGCTTCACCCATACGGCCATACTTAATTAATCAACCAATTTTTATTTATATAGTTGTTGTAATTGTTGTTATTATTGTATTATTTACTAAAAAGCAAACAATACAACACCGCTTATTAGGTGAAGGGCATGAGTTGAGTTCGTAATAAATTAATAATAAGTATAATTGTGTGTTTAGGTGTAAAAACGAAACTGAATATTATTTATACTTTAGTTATATATGTAGTATTTTCAGTCACTAAATAACCTTAATCTAAACAATTTTTTAAATTTCTCCTATTTAAAAAAAATTGTTTAAGAATTATTATTATTAGTTACTAGTTGTAATATTATTTGTTACTAGTTATAATAATTAATCTACCTAAAAATGTAAAAGAAATCAAACCTTCTATATTTTATTTCACTTTTCTCGTAACACCTATTAATCTACTTTATTAACCAGCTATACAAGCATTTTTTTATTAGATTTAAGTATTCAGCTTTTTGAAAAAAAAAAGAGTCACCTTAGAACATGTGTAATGATATGTTAAATACTTATTGTCACTATGTGACTAGATCTTAATAGAAAAACACAAGGACAAAAGGCAATAGTTGTGCTAACCCCGCTCCACACCCCCGACTCATGACCTTAAAGGGTGGTGTTTCATGTCGCACGCCATCAACGTCTCACCCGCCTCTCTCTCTCACACACATACAAGCCCATTACACAACTCGTACAATTTACCATCAAAATATTCTCAGGACGACGTATATTTTATTTAAGTAAATAAAGATAGTTCCATTTCATAATCTTATCTTTCGGCTTGAGGTTTTGTAAGAGAGGACACGTGGCAAGTGGCATCGTGGGTCCCACAAGAGTGCGGTGACAAGGCATATTTCAGCTGTCGCCATCACATCTTTCATTTTAATCTGTACCCCACCTGTAGCTCTTTGTACTTTCCCAGAGTTCAAATATCTCTATCCAGATCAACGTACGACTTCTGAAGCTCAACTTATTGAGTTATGAAGAGCATGATGTCTGGATTTAGAAATTCACATAGAAAGACAAGTTTAGTTAGTTCATACACAGCTGGCACCATTATGCCTCTTTATATTTATTATAACTGTTTTAAGTGTTTATTCCAACCATATTTATCACTTTTTATTTCAATATAATAATACATTAATTATTATATCTATCTATATTATTTCTAAAATTAGTTCTTTAGTTCTATTTATGAATTTGCCTAGCCCATGTTAGACAAGTTTTTAGGTTTTTTTCAATATTCTAATATACAAACACCCTACTTTATAAATCGACATCTCTTTATACGTTTCGTATAGCATCATATGTGGCGCATAGGATCAAAAACACTGAAAATGATGAAAGTTCAGGGGTGGCTGTTAGAGGGCTATACGACACACATATAGGCCAATATGACACGTATAACAAATTTCAACTGACTACGAAGAAAAATTCAGGAGGCTTGCAGAGAGGTTAAATGTCCCATATAAGACTATACAACTCACCTATACGATGCGTATTGTGTTATACGACCCGTATAGAAATTTGAAGTGTTGATTTATAATCAGTGGGTGTCTAGATACCGTGACTCTTTTTTTATTTATTTTAGAAGAAGTTCGTTTTAAATCTTAAATAAATACATTCAGGTTGCCATACAAGTTGAAGGTCGGATGGAGTGGTTGGCCACATTGCTGCCTCCACAATCGACTAGGATTCGATCTCTGAGGTTGAGGTGGGGTTATTTTTATGTGTTTCATTATTGTTTTTGAAAAACCGGAACTTTTGGATACATATATGTATTAATTGTCCACTTACGAACAAGCAATGCGTCCCAGCGCGCTCGTAGGAGTTTGGTCCTCCTCTTAGTAGACCGGGTTTGAAACTGGTCCATGGCCAATATTTTATTTTCCAACCTTTTTTAGGTCACAACGCGCATGAAATAATCTAGTATGAGTAAATTCTTAACAAAACGACACAACTCTCGCAAAAATCGAATGTGAATTGAACACATCCTTAAACTAAAAGAATTTGATCTCATAAACGGACAGAAGAACCATGATCTATACACGGTTTAATTGTGGAATGCTCAATATAGGTCAAATGCAGAGTTTCAAACTTTCAAGCTAATTAACAAAGTCTAAGTTAAAATTCATCATCAAACGAAAAAACAAGATATTAATATCTATAACATCAAATGATAGACGATCAAATGTCAGTTGTAAATATCTTACAAATTGTATAATGAGGCTTTATAAAACAAAATTGTTAAGTGGTTATGTAGAACCATCAATTGACCAAGTAAAAGATCAGATGTCGTGCATGGTAAGGATGAGATGCTAGATTTTGTAAGCTAATAGAAGAATCTACCAATCAAGTAGTTGTTTATATTATAATTGCTTGTTAAAGGAATCATTAAACTAAGCGCTCGTGTGTATAAGGCTTAGCGGAGTGGTGAAGGTATTCGGGACGGGGAGGCTTGCATGGCCGTAAACACCCATCGAGAACACCATCTCATCCATGTGGCTTAGGGCATGCATGTCACCGACTTTCACGTTTGTATGTGTGTGCCGGTGCGTGTTGAAAGCCGAGGTGGGAGAACATTAGGAAGAACCAAGAAAGAGTCATTGGGGTTCCATCGGCTTCGGCGCAAGGACATTACCATCGCGAGTTGCGACGACTTCACTGACCTAAGAGAGATTTATGTGTACTTTTAAACTATTAAAGGATTAAAGCGCCCCTATCAACATAAACGACTAAAAACTTAAGGATAAAAGTTTTCACAACTAACTGTGGTAGGATGAAGATTTATTATATTTTCATGGAGTAAACTTGTATTTTAATAATTTGGTAAAGATTTTCTAAACAAAAATTATACTCAAATCAACTTTGACATACTTCAACACTTTACTAAGTTTATATACTCGGACTACCATATGTACAAAATGATGCAATCATTCATTCAAATAAACTAATACAACTTAATCATCAAATTTATATACTAATTCGAGCCACAATTATAATTCACTGCTTCTAGATTAATCACAATGTTTTGATCGACTTATAAAAAGTCATAAAACATTGGTTTTTTATGCTTACCAGTAACGCGTTAATAAGTACTTAGTCTATGTAAAGTCAATGTAAAATAGGTAGACCATGTCAAACTAATAACCCTAAAACAAATTGCACATAGACCATGTCAATATTTGAATTTGGTAAAATAAACATGTTATTTTTAGGGCTATATTAAAGTTTATAAATTAATTATCAAATCCAACAGCTTTAACAACTTGCTGATCATGGACCAATTTGATTTGGTTATTGAGAAAAACTTAACCTATAGTTAATATCTTTAAGTTTAGATTTTTATAATCGATTGGTTTCGGTTATAAATGATTCAATTATTGGATAAGACGGGTTGGTTTAATGTGGGTAAATTAAAGCTAATTTCAATTACTAAATCCATAAATTTTGAGTTAGATAAAATATTAACTATTCTTGAGTAACAAACTAAAACTTTCAAACCACCTCAACATATGTCTAATCTTTTTTATTCATTCCAACCTTATCTCTCTTTTAACATCTGAGTTCCATAGAAATTAGGAATTGAAGTCTCAAGTGTTAAGTGATAAGATACAAGCTATTTGAGTGCAATGGGAAAGAGAAGATCATGTTTAAATAATGATATGATTTATATATAAATTTATATAATTTAAAAGTATAAGTATATGAGTATGTGAGTCGGAGTTTAAAAAAAATAGAGTAAATTATATTTTGCATCACTGACATTTGTCAATTTTAACTACTTGCATCCTTATGGTTTCAAAATCTCGTTCTGCATATCTGACATTTTTATCTTTAACTATTTGCATACCTAATACTTTCATTATGTAACTATTTGAATTTAAATGACTGACTTCATTAGTCAAGTATGTTAATAGTCCCCTCACCCTTCATCTTTTTCAAGGGTATTTTTGTCATTCTTTCTTAACCCTATTATTTACATCCATTCCCTTTTGTCATCATATATCACCATCACTCACCACCATCATCCATTATCATCCATCATCATCCATCGCCATCTAGACCATCACCCACCGCCGCCAAGAAAATCCACCAGCCCGACCATCACCGCCGATCACCCCACCAGCATCACTGTACCACCATTGTACCACCACTGCGTATTCTTCACTGCTCGTGATGTGGTTTCGAACTATAAAGCTAGGTTTATATTCCATGGACAGGGCCTTAGAAAGCTGACCTTTCAAATGGTTGAAAATAAAAACATCAAGTATGCAAAATGAGGTTTGAAACTATAAGGATGCAAGTAGTTAAAATTAACAAACGTCAAGGATGCAAAAGATAATTTAAATAAGATACAAAGCTCAAACATTAATTATTTTTTTAAACACTTATTCTCAAACATTAGTTTTTAAATTGCTAAAAGTGCAAACATTAATTAAATACACATGCAAACATAAATTAAATGCAATAACATATCAAACAAGCTACTTTAACCGTGAATTAATATATCATTTAATAAAGATGTTCTTGTTACTTAGTATTTATCGGACCACGACATTTCACCTTGTTCGTTACGACTTAGTTACTTACACCATTTAATATTTGTTTGTGCAAGCTTTCCCATTGCATTCCATTTTATCTTTATTTATTTTGTTATACTTTATATTTTAGTTACTTAATTTTCAAAGAGTTAATTTACTTTTATTTATCTGTCATATCTCATATCAAAGTCAACATGTTTGTTTTATCAATACAAATATTTTAGCTTGTCTATTTGTCTGGTTTTTATTAATTACGAGAATACGTTATTTTAACCCTCACAACATCCTATGAATACATTGTTAACCAGTGTTATTTTAAAACGTAACATATGTTGAGTTGATGATCTTCATGGGTCACTTTGTCTATATGGGATATGAAATAGCTCATTCCTTAAAATTCCCTTAGAACAAGGCTCGTGTAAAGTTCAACTGAAAATGACTCGATTTATAAATGAGTCAAGCACGAGCCAAAGTTGGCTTACTCGTTGGGTCACTTTGTTTATATGAAATATGATTGTTCAAACTTTTAACGTTTTATAGCGTGGGTAAGAAATATTGAATCTTTTGACTCTGACTTGTCATCATTATCAGTCTAATCCACATCTGGTTTTTTTTTTCTAATAATCTAACCAAAAAAACCAAGTTGAGGTGATTTTTTCTTAGAACCAAGTAGGCTACGTTAAAAATTGATTTGAGCTTAAACTCGTCTTGACTTGATTCGGCTAGACTTGTGAACAACCCCTATTATGGAACCGCTTGAAAGTCGGCCGGTTGTTTATTCAAGAACTTGTGGCTCTTCTTCGAGTTCTTTTAGGTTCCTTGGACTCTATCCTTCTATACTATAGTTATAGTAGATTAATTTTTGAGTCAAACATTTTTTCCTCTATTAGGTTTTATATTCCTTAAATTAAAAAGGCAAGTTGAATGTTAATAATCTAAAGTACTTATAGGTGACAATAAATTATAATATTAGTTTGGCTAATAAAATTACTAACGTTTATTTTTATTGTAATATGCAATCATAGTAGCATAATTATCATTGATTTATACTTGATTGTCACTCTCTTTCATTGTATATTTCCTTATTGCATTCATAATCTTTATCATAAGCAAAATCGAGTAAATTAAATGTAATTTAATGAATGATTATACAGTAAAAAGATTGTTCTTGACAAAAAAATAAAAATAAAAATTATTATTATTCAAATTGATAGTACAAATTATTATTATCTGACAAGTATAGCTTTGATTCTTAAAATCTAAGCTGCCAATTATATAAAGTTAGCAATATTGACTTAGAAAATATTTATATTTTTGTCCTTAATTAGGTATGTTTTACATGGTAGTAAAATACTACATTTATAGAAAAAAGAAATTTTATTAAATTACCATTAAATAAAGATTATGTTTGTAATTTTGTTGCCACAGAAACATATATTTCTCCCAATCTCAATTATTATTTATAGAAATGAAGTGATTGAGAGAGAGGAAGAGGGAAAGATATCCACACTGCCCCCAATTTCATCTCCCCACAAACACACACACACTCATAAATCCTTTACCTCTCTCTGTTCATTTCATCATCTTCTTCATCTATAACTCCACTCAAATCTTCAATCTCACTCAGCTCAATTCCAATCTCCCACATGTAATCATGACCCATTAGCAATCTAATCTAACCCACCAATCTTCAATCCATAGAAGATGGGTTGCTTTCGATCCTTCAACGACGCCATTGTCGCTCTGTTGTTCTTATCCCTCCCATTCATAACCTCCGGGATCCGCTACTTTCCGGCGAACGTGCAGATGGATATCCATTCAAGATCCGACGTCCTATTCGGGTTCTCCGAAGCACCGGAGTACCGCAACGGCGAACACTGCTCACGCGATTCGATTCACATCGCAATGACGATCGATCTGGAGTACCTGCGTGGGTCCATCGCCGCCGTGCACTCCGCCCTCCGCCACGCCTCCTGCCCGGAAAACCTCTTCTTCCACTTCATCGCGGCGGAGTTCGACCCGGCCAGCCCTCGTGACTTGACCCGGTTAGTCAGATCCACCTTCCCTTCCTTAACCTTCAAGGTCTACATCTTCCGAGAAGACACCGTCATCAATCTGATCTCGTCTTCCGTCCGGATCGCACTCGAGAACCCGTTGAACTACGCCCGGAACTACCTCGGCGACATACTCGACCCGAACGTCGATCGGGTCATCTACCTCGATTCCGACGTCATCGTCGTCGACGACATACAAAACCTCTGGAACACAACCCTACAAAACCACAAGGTGATCGGAGCGCCGGAGTACTGCCACACCAACTTCACCGCATACTTCACCGACACCTTCTGGTCCGACCCGGTGATGTCGCGGGTATTCGGGTCGAGAAGCCCCTGCTACTTCAACACGGGGGTGATGCTAATCGACATGAAGCGGTGGCGAATGGGCAACTTCCGGCGAAGGATCGAGAACTGGATGGAGGTCCAGAGGGTGAAACGGATCTACGAGTTGGGGTCACTGCCACCGTTTCTGCTGGTGTTCGCCGGAAACATCGAGCCGATCGACCACCGGTGGAACCAGCACGGGCTCGGCGGCGATAACGTGAAGGGGAGCTGCCGGAGGCTGCACTCCGGTCCGGTGAGCTTGCTGCATTGGAGTGGGAAGGGGAAACCGTGGGTGAGGCTTGATGAGAGGCGATCGTGTCCGTTGGATCGTTTGTGGGAGCCCTACGATTTATACAAGGGGAATAATAATCGGCCAACGACGGCCGTTGGATCGTTGGATGGGTATTTGAGTCACTTGATATGATTTTGTTGAGTTAATAAAGGTGGTGTAATTTTGTTTTATGATTTCTAGGATGGGGGTGTGAATGTGATTCTTTGACAGCTGTGTAAAGAAATTGTAGGGGTTTTGTTTTGATTGGTTGGATGGGTGGATGGATGTTGAGATAGAGGTTTTTGGTTGTATATTACGACGAATATTCATTTAATTATATAAAGACCATGTTATGTGGCTTGTTGGTTTCTAATCGAGTCCTAGTTTGGTTTAATGTTGGATTAAATCAGATCGGGACTCGTAATGTGTTTGTGTTTTTGGTTTTGGTTTAAATTGAACCAAACCAGGATTGTTAATGTGTTTTTGATCGGCTTACAATAAAATTTATTTTAATAATTTGGTTGGGCTTGGTGTGGTATGGTTTAGGTGCTTTTGGCAACTTTTAAATAGGTAAGTGCTAAATCAATAAGATGTCTGAATCAGTAAGAGGTCTGAACCAGTTTAAGTCTGTTTGGTTGAATATCTGAATGACTATTTACCCATCTGAATTACTTCTTCCTGAACTCATCGCTGACTCGTACTGTACAACTTCCATGTGCATCAACCACAAAATGTCTGCATTAATTGACGTGAAGACCACATTTCATAAAACTTCATCCACATTTCATCCTCCAATTCATCACATCTCTCCGGCACCGTCGTCGGAGCTCCGATCACCACCTCCGTCACCTGCGATCCGACCACCACGTCCGCCGGACAGATCAGCAGCTCCGCTCCGTCGCAGCTGCTCCGATCGTCGTCGCCTTCAACCACCAATCCTTTCTTCAAAAGCCTACGACATCGTTTCCTCCTCAACGCGTATTTCAACCATGATTAACGCCTCAAAACATACAAAAACGAACCACACAAACATCCAGAACTAAGATACTCGAGTAAGTAGGTGAAAACCGAGAAAACCTTGAAGGGCCGGCGAGCTGAAGGGGCCGACGTGTTGCGCTGGTGATGGCCGGCGAGCTCAGTGAAGGGCCGGCGAGCTGAAGGGGCCGACGTGTTGCGCTGGTGATGGCCGGCGAGCTCAGTGAAAGGGAAGGGCTCGGTCGATGCGTGGGAGTTTTTGGGTCAGACAATGGAGCATGTCTGACCTAATAAGAGGGGGAACAAGAGTCATTTTTCAATCAGTGCAAAGGTCTGACCGAGTCAGACACGTACATCTGACCAGGGTCACTAAGACCAAAACAAATAGGGGCTTAGTCTTTAACTTAAACACACACTTGCTTGGTTTAGTAAGTCTAAACAAGAGACTATGCAACTTGAGCTCGACTTACGGGTGGTTTTTCTTAATACATCTTGTATGATGTTTTGATTTGTTTGACCATATTCTTGTTTAGCTAAATTAAAATAAATTAAATAAGGATAACAATTTTTTATTTTATGACAATAACACTTTAACTAATTAAAATTATATAGTATGTGCAATAATTGAATGCATAATGACAATCTAAAGGGAAATGTGTGTCACAATTTAACACCATGTTCATTGTCCTTAAAGGTGCCTATCGTCATCAATATTCAATGTTCAAAAGAAAAGAAAAATACTTAATCAAAGGTTATATATCATACTAGTAACGTGCTCGCGCGATGCGACGCATGCAACATTTTTCATTATGGTACTCCTCTCTGGTTAGTTTTATATTTAAAAAAATAAATTCATTCTTTTAAGCATATTGTAACAAACATGAAAAAAGTTGTATATAATTAAAGATACAAGGGTTTAAATGTAAATAAGTTTAAAGTTTTATTTTTTTAGTAACGCTAAAAAGACATAATTACCCTTATTAAATTGATTTTTTGGGTTGTACCTTGTGCTTAAAATTTACAAATTTCTTAACTTTGGTTGGAATCCTTCTTTCGTGCATTATAATATAGTATAGATAATTCGATTTACATATCGTAAGGGTGTTCATCGGATCGAATGGATTATTCAGATTTGAAAATTTCATGACCCTATCCGAAATCCGATCCGATTCGAATAAGGATCTCTATCCAATCCGAATACATCCGAATTCAATTCGAATTGGATTTGGATATATCCGAATAATCTGATTTCATTTATATAATCCAAAAAAATCAAATAATAATTTTTCCTATATTTTGTTTCTGTATTGTTTTTTTGCTAAGTTTTTATTCTAAACATTTTATAAGTTTAAAATCATAATAAAATATATAAAACCAGAAAATACAAATTTGATTTGAACACAAATTTAAAATTGAAACGTAATATATAATAGTATAGAACCCGAAGATTAGAATCTCTAATTTAGAACAACAATTGATTATTATATAACTATTTGAAAACATAATAAATAGTTGGGTAATGAGTATTGGACTTGAATCATAGTTGCATTCTTATTCGGATATCCAAATAACCCGAATAAAAAAAATTATGATATTCAAAATCTGAGTAAGGAATTCGGATTCGGATGAGATCCGATCCGAATAAGGATTCGGATTTGTTTATTCGGATACAGATCAGATTTCGGATATCGGTTTTTTTGAACACCCCTACGATACTAAGTTACATGTTTTAGTGATTGAGTAACTTTTCAAAAGCACGTTTGTCTAAATCAAACAAATAACAAAAAGTTGATAGATCAAACCCCAAAAGGATATAGTAGGTTCTTTAAAATGTAATATAAATTACAATGACAGGAGATGACTATACTATTTGTTAGGTGGCCGAAATATTATGAAATCTGGTTTATGTACTATGAAGTTTTGGAAGTTTTAAATAGGAAAGACAATAGGTAGCCTAAAATTGTGTTTAGGGCTAGGTCACATTATCATTGGATGAATGTCTATAAGATTTGCCAGTACATCTAATAGTCATTAGGTACCACCAGGGTTGGTGACTTTGGTGACTTAGGGCCTATAGGAGCATCATTAGAGGAGGTTTAAAATTCTTCACAAGTGTAATATACACGTGTGATAGTAATTTAAAAGTAGATGTAGAATAGATTTGTTTTTCTAAAAATTCTATATGCATTAAGTGTGTATCTATGATATTTTATGGTTAATGTTATGTGTTGGTGTACACATTATTCGAAATATGATCTTAATCTCACTAAAAAACTTGAAATATTCAATTAAACCTCTCATAACTTTATAATTTTAAGTTAACAACTTTACATACTATCTATTATATATTTAGAATCATGTAACATATTAATAAATTTGGGTAAACAAGTCAGATAATCGAATAAGTATCACTTGATTCCCCACCGTCCCAAACCCATAAAAGTTCCTAAATCTAATATATTACCCAAAAATGTTAAAACAAAATCAAGTTTTGAGTTAACAGATCAAAGAGGATCGTGTCTGGGCTTGGGCTGATATGTTTAATTAAACTGGTGGTGCTTAGATTGAAATATTTAACTTGTTTAGTTAAACAGGTTGAACAAACAACTTGTTAAATTGATTATGACACACTAACCAGGCAACCACACCAACTCGTCTGACACAGTGACACGTATAATGTTTAAATGAGTCGTGTCCAGGTTACAAGATTGTAGGTATGTGGGAATTAGAGTAGGTGTTTTAAACACTCAAAAAAATATAGGTCGTGTTTAGATTGAATAATTCAACCCGACAACTGGCACTCAGTACGAGCGACCAGTCACGATTGACATTTTATGTTGGATTGAGGATAACATCAACCCTGGTAGGCAGTAATAGGAGATAGCGGTATCTGAGGAATGTGAATCTCGGTTCGGTAAAATGTTTCCCCGTATGTGAGCATCGCCCCTCAAGGTCGAGGTTATTAGAATCATCATCTTGCTCCATCAAAAGACCAAAATCATGCATCAAATATTAAGTAATTCACTAGTAGTAATGTGCATCATCATCATCATGCATGCAGAATCATGTTGCCCATGTGTCGTCTTTATTGTTTGTTTATTTAATGTTTGGTTATGAGTTGTCATGTCTTCTAGAAGTATGTAGGTTTATGAATTTGTTAGTGGGCCATGATCAAATAGTGGAGTTAGTGGGTAGTTTCTTTATTTTATTTTCTGCAGTAGTTTTTTATTTCCTTGTACTGAACAATTTGGGCATTTAGAAAATTCAAGTTTGAGTTAAGTGTGTGTTATCGAGAGTCTTTGATACCAACAAACTGGTATCAGAGCGGGTTGCGACAAAGAGAAGAGGCAAGGTTGGTGATTCCTTCATGGCGAACAGTAAGGAAACAGGCACAACACAAATCTCCCTTCCGGTCTTCAAAGGTGAATGGTACGAGTATTGGAGCATTCGCATGAAGATTATTCTCATGTCACATGATATTTGGACCTTGTGGAGGTGGGGTATAATCCTAATGATGGTGATCGGGAGAGATACAGAGAAAATCGACGCAAGGATGCAAAAGCTTTTTCTTTCATTCAACAAGTAGTTCACGACGATGTGTTTTTGAGAATTGTTGCGGCTACTACATCACGACAACGCGTGGGTTATTTTGCAGACTGAATACAAAGGTGACTCGAAGGTGAAGGCCGTTAAACTATAGGGTTTTCGCATGGAGTTCGAGACTATTGAAATGAAGGATGGAAAGGCCGTGGCAGATTTTCTTACAAGGGTGATGAAGATAGTAAATCAAGAACGAGCATATGGGGAGCTTATACCAGATCAAAGTGTTGTGGAGAAGATTTTGAGGAGCCTTACACCACGATGGGATCATGTAGTAACTGCCATTGAAGAATAAAGAGACTTGTCAACTTTGTCGTTTGATCAGCTAATAGGTTCGTTGCAAGCACACGAGAGTAGAGTGAATCAAGGTTTTGAAGTCCTGGAGGAAGAAAAGGTTTTCCAAGCAACCACAGGAGACGACAGTCGGCCATGGAACAGAGGTCGTGGACGGAATCCGGTTAGAGGACGCGGTCGAGGACGCGGCCAGTTTGGTGGAAGGGGCCGTAGTAGTATACAGTGCTACAACTGTAACCGTTTCGGGCATGTAAAAGCAGACTGCTGGCATGAGCCGCAAGTCCAAGTTACGGTTAAAGAAGACGAGGAGGATAAAGATTACCGGTTGTTTATGGAGGTAACCGGGGAAGAAAACATGAAGAATGACATTTGGTTCTTGGACAGTGGATGTTCAAACCACATGACCAGAAAGAAAACAGTGTTTCGTGATCTTAATGAGACAAAGAAGGTAGATGTGCGACTTGGCAATGGTAAAAGAATTCAAGTACAAGGAAAAGGAACAGTAGAGTTTCTACTTAATGAAGGAAAGTCAAAGACTTTAGAAAATGTACAGTTTGCTCCAGATTTGGATTATAGTCTGCTTAGCGTGGGGCAGCTTATGAGAACGGGATATTCACCATTGTTTGATGACAGAAGTTGTGTTATCACACATAAGAAAGTAGTGAGTGAAATCTTTATGACAAGTAATAACATGTTTCCCTTTGAAGCAAATGGTAAACAAACAGGTGCAAGTGCCTTTGCTACACTGCAGAAGGATGAGTCAAAGTTATGGCCTCTTCGGTATGGGCATTTACATGAACACGGATTGAAACGTTTACATGCTAACAGCATGGTTTAGGGCTACCAAACGTTGATAGTTGGAAAGTATGTGAAGGGTGTGTGTTTGGAAAAGAATCATGAAAATCGTTTCCCAAACAAGCATGGAGAGCATCGCGAGTTTTGGAGTTAGTTCATACCGATTTGTGTGGTCCTATGAACACAAAAACGTTGAGAGGCAATAGTTTCTTCATGTTGTTCACAGATGATTACAGTCGGATACTTTCTCGACAAGAAATCAGTTGCATTTGAAAGATTCAAACATTTTAAAGCCAAAGTGGAGTTAGAATCTGGGGAGAAGATCTTAACCTTACGATCCGATCGTTGAGGTGAGTATTGTTCTAGTGAGTTCCACAAGGTTTGTGCTGACCATGGAATAAAACTTGAGCTCCCTGCACCCTACACCCCGGAACAAAATGGCATGGCGGAGAGAAAGAATAGAACGATGGTAGAAATGGCTCGAAGTATGTTACAAGAAAAGAAACTGGCGGATTGTTTTTGGGGAGAGGAAGTTGCTGCAGCCGTCTACTTGTTACGACTTTCCCCCACCAAAGCATCAGACAACCAAACTCCATACGAAGTATTGTATAACAAAAAACCTTCTGTTGACCATTTGCGGGTGTTTGGATGTCCTACTTATGGTTTACAGCCGAAAAAACACACAGAAAGAAGTTAGATGCAAAGTCTCAAATATATGTGTTTGTAGGAAATTGTACAAACTCCAAAGCATATAGGCTTTTTGATGTGGCCACAAAGAAAATAATCGTGTGCAGAGATGTGGTGTTTGATGAATTGGCACGTTGGAAAGGAAGTTTGGATGATAAAAATGGTTTTCCAAGTGAAGTGGAGTGTATTGAAGTTGAAGAAGATAACAAGAGGGAGAATAACCATGGAGAGTCCAGTGATGATGCTACTTCTAGCAGCCACCATGCAGATGTTGAAACTACACAAAATGACACTGAAGAAGGTGAAACAGAATCTTCTCATCAACTTGAAACTACTGGAACAGAAGGTGGATTGAGACGCTCCACAAGGGTATGTAAGCCTAACCCTAAATATGCTAATGTAGTTGTTGAGTCTCATGAAAAGGTTGCTATGCAAGAATATGATCCTTCATGGCAATTTGCTCTAGCATCTGTTGAACCTGTCACATATGAAGAAGCTACGTTAAAGGAGGAGTGGTTAAAGGCCATGAAGAGTTATGGTATGGCAGAACAAACAAAGTAACGTTTGTCGGTTTTACTGACAATGGTTGGGCCGGCTCATCCGAGGACATGAAGAGTTTGTCAGCTTACTCTTTCTTTACTGGAACAGGAGCTATATCTTGGATGTCCAAGAAGCAATCTATTGTTGCTTTGTCCTCCATGGAAGCAAAGTATGTAGCAGCGACTGCGGCAGCTTGTCAAGCAGTGTAGTTACAAAAGATGTTGAAGGAGTTAGGGCATGGGCAGCAGTGAGCTACACCGATATATTGTGATCATCGCTCCGCAATTTTCTTGACAAGAAACCAAGCTTTTCACAGCCGTACCAAGCATATCTCTATTAAGTATCATTACATTCGGAGTCTCGTGGATGGAAAAGAGATTGAACTCAAGGCATGCGATACCCAGAAGCAAGTGGTAGATATATTCACGAAGGATTTAGGAGTGGACCAGTTTTGTTACTTGAGAGAGCTATTGGGAGTTACTCCTATGTGAATTTTGGGGGGATATTAAATAATTCACTAGTAGTAATGTGCATCATCATCATGCATGCAGAATCATGTTGCCCATGTGTCGTCTTTATTGTTTGTTTATTTAATGTTTGGTTATGAGTTGTCATGTCTTCTAGAAGTATCTAGGTTTATGAATTTGTTAGTGAGCCATGATCAAATAGTGGAGTTAGTGGGTAGTTTCTTTATCTTATTTTCTGTAGTAGTTTTTTATCTTCCTTGTACTGAACAATTTGGGCATTCAGAAAATTAAAGTTTGAGTCAAGTGTGTGTTCTCGAGAGTCTTTGATACCAACATCAAAAGCCTCGCCAAATAACCCAACAATCGTTACAACCACCGTCTCAATAGTCGAACTATTTAACACCTCGGGATATCGGATGCAATTTTAACCGGTAGAACTAACAATCATACTACAACCAGCATTGACATTTTTCAATGTCATAATACATTCAACAAATATTGTCAATCAAATCAGGATGAGTCCGATTCAAGTGAGTAAACATTAGCTACAAACAGTCTGCATCAAAGGAGGAGGATGAACCACTGTAAAATCAAAAGAAGACTAGCGTAAAAGGAAAACAAAATAAAAAAGGTGGGCCGATAAAGAAGAAAATGGATAGTGAGATGGTTTATTGTTAAAAGACCAATCACCCAAGCGGGTAGATATTCCTCTAGTGGTAGTGATTCACAAATGAATAAAGGATTGTAAACAGATGAATTTTGACTGCTACACCACGTATTTAAAAGCTCATTTTTCCAACCTCAATCTCAACGATGAAAACAATATAAACAAGCCGACTTGAATTTTGTTCCAAGAGACCACTACAAGTATTCTAAGCCGATATTAAAAATGGCTTTACAACGAAAGTGTAAAAAGACATAGCGTTAGGAAAGGTAGATGACTCCTTTAAGGTTGATTTGAAAAAACAAAAAGAATGTGAGGGTAACATTATATAATAGTAATCGAGTTTTAAAAGTATTCTAATTAGATCACTCAAGTTTACAAAATATTTTAATTAAGTCATTCAACTTTCTTGTTTTATGTAAACTAAAGGTTTTAACATGTTTTTTAGCATGCTTTTTTTGTTTTAGTTAGAATATATATATATATATATATATATATATATATATATATATATATATATATATATATATATATATTATGCATATATTGAATATAATAACTATGTTTTTAATTTTTTTAATATAATTACATATATTGAAGATCTCAACCCTCATATTTTATTCTTCATCTATTTCTAGACTCAAAATAATTCAATAATGACTTAATTTAATAGTTTAATAAACTAATTATAGTATATATTAAAAACATATGTCGGTGGTTAGAGTTATCTTTGTTTTTATTTTAGATTTTTCATTCTTATATATATAACTAGTTTTATTACCCCGTGCTACGCGACGGGTAGTATTTTTTATTTTATTTTTTGCATACTTGTTGCTGCAGTGGACGGTTGTATTGCTGTTAGAGATACATGCATAGCACAGACATAACGTTAAGATAAATAGTATACACGTAACATATGGTTACATGTACATTAGGTTTAACTCTTATGCTGCTAAATATAGCAAGCAAGAGTTAAGTACGTGCAACATAAATATTCAGTTCGTGTATGCTTGCAATCATTCTTGAAATTGGTTCTGCTAAGATTGTTGTGGACTTTTGTTTCTGGTTTTTTTTTTTTTTTTTTTTTTTTTTTTTTTTTTTTTTTTTTTTTTGCTTGGTCTCTTCTATGAGAAGTAAAAAATAACATAATCAACTATATGTGTGCCTTAAGTAAATGGAATTAAAAGATTATTATACCTGGTAGGTCACAGTTGTCTCTTAATAGATGGAGGCATTGTAGGGGTGGGGGTGATCGCATTGCAGTCACCAATGTCTAAATACGCAAAAGTTAATGAAAGCAGTAGAGATTGCAAAGGAATCGTAGCAGACGATTACGATTTAATATGAGAAGACTGGACAGGTTCAATTTACCATCATAGGTGGTGGATAACATGTATAATAGCTTTGACAATAATTAGAAAGTGTTATTAATAATTCCTTCCACCTAATGGGTACTGGGAAGCATATTGGAGGCCACACAAAATATAAATTTCACTACAATTAAGCACAACAAAATTCCATATTACAAACATAAAAGATAAATATTGAATCTGATACACTAATCATAAAAGATAAATATTGAATCTTATACACTAACTACACATTCCAAAAGAAACATCATAGTCCCAAAGCAACATATGACTTACATTTTCAAAATGATATAACTTACTCATATTAATCTTTCCATCAAGCTATGCATGCTTACTTGAAAGTCCGATTCTACAAGGAAGAATTCCATTCCGGTATTATCTTCTCCCTACATAGGTTGAACAATCGGGTCATGGATCTTGCACTTTACTTGCATAGTTCTTTTTAAAATAGCAACATAAAAAAACCAAGCTGACTAAATCGAATCTCCTGTGCTCACTTTCTTCTCCTTTATTGATCTAAAAATTATTCCTTGAAAGGAAAAAGGAAAGTGGAATGAATAAGCTCTTTTTATCATCAATTCACCAACACATTTTAAATTTTGTAAATCTTTGTTCAATATTGTTTACAACTCACTGGAACTTGTTTTTGTTACTTTCTGATTGGTTACTAAATTATATTCTTGAAAACATTTGGGTGGAATGAATAAGCTCTTTTTATCACCAATTCACCAACATGGACGAATTGGTTTATACAATTCTATCACATAATCTCATATAACACGGACATAGCTAAATGGAACACAGTTACACCACAAGATCCCAATAGCATGAAGCAATGGGAAATTCTCCATCTGTAGCTTTAATTGTTTTTTCTCTACATATCTCATTTAGTTTCAATTATTTATTTTAAATCTTAAATTTTGGATCAAATACACCCTTTTCATACAATCAATAGGCTGAGAAATGAAGCAGTTAAAGATAACAAAGAAAATAGTACAAGAGAGATAAGTAGATAATTCTCAATTAATACATAAAATTGGCGAACCACTATAAACCCAGACAATCAATAAAACTACGAATTAATAGATTAGTAGACCAAAGCTATAGATAGGTAGACTAAAGTATTAAAATATCTGATTAGTAGACTAAAGTTACGGATAAGTAGATAAATAGATAATCAAAGCCTCCTGGTCAAAAAGTGTATTTTGAAAGGTAAAAATATGAACTTCTAAAGGAACTCTAGCTACCATATGAATGTGAGAGTTCAAAACTTTTGTTAATTGTTATAAACTAAGGAACTCTAGCTACCATATGAATGTGAGAGTTCAGTTTACTCATCAATTCAAGAAGGCATCTGATCCCATGCTGATCAGATTGCCACAAAAGAATAGAAGGTTCGAAAACTATGATTTAAAACACATCACTAGAAATGGCTCCACCGCAGCACCCCTAAAGAATCCACTCTATGTTTTTTGGCCGATCAAAGCTTCAGTGAATGGTCCTAATAAAGTGTCCACTGGAAGCAAAAAACACATGACATTTGCCCTTATTTTCTGTTATCTTCTCCATAGTGATGAAAGTAAACCACAAAGCAAATGGATGCCATGAACATTAAAGGAACTATATTTTCTGCATTTTCATACACCTCATTCATGTCCATAAGTGCCCAGCAAATAGTCAAACAAATAAATAAAATTTTTTAAAAAAAGTCGCAGCTCTTCTATGAAGGAACCCATACAATTGCACCGGTGGAATCAGAGAGAACAATGAAAGTTGTAAGAAAACCCTAATAGAAGAATAATACCTGAAATTGCTACCTGTAGAAGGTATAAATCAGTACGTGCAGCCATGATCTTTCTTGGTGCATAAAGCCCCCGAATCAAGCACTCACACACGCAACTATCTTCCAAAAAGTATGAATCTTCTGATATTTGAAAGTAGATTTCCCTAAAAGCAATCGCAAAGCAAAATCCACTTCAATTTTCTCTTCAACTTCAACTATGAACATTGAAAGCTTTGGAAGAAACCTGTTACGAAATACGAACCGTCATTTACGGCAGAAGAGAGAAAGAAATTTTCATGAAGCAAGTAACCGGAAAACCCTAACACCAGTCGTGTACCGTGAAGGAGATGACCATAGCTTCAGGGGGTGAAATCGAATGTAAGGTGTGGTGAGTAATGAGTATGCAGGGTAATGGGTAAAGACGTGGGCAGGGACTTATTTCCGTTGTACTATGTGCATGTAGAGTGGTACATCACTGTTTACGTTGGTTTCAAATGTAAGTATACAATGAGTGGGAGATGTGTATGCAACAACAAGGTTTGTTTTGGTGGTTTGAGCAATTGACCCATGTTCTAACCTAGATTTAGTCGGTTTCTATTTTTATATTAAAATTTTCTCTTTATTATTTTGTTAATTAAAAGTTTAAATTGACATGGATCTTTCGTGCGCATAAAATTTATTAAAGTTAATTTCAGTTCCAATATGTAAATAATTTCACGGAAGTAAACAAATTAAATTAAATTTTACATGAAAATTTAAATCTTTTTATCAATCCTCTATTTAACTTAACCACAGCTTCCCGACATGAAACATTTTTAGTTTTTTTTTTCCTTTTAATGTTATTTTGTTCTTATAAACTTCCTTTATAATTCCTTTTTACTTTAACTATTTAGTTGGTTTCTTTTTTTCTTTAAGTTTATTCTATTACAATTTATTTTTCATATGCTTTTATGATGTTTATGTTTTGCTTTAGTTCGTTTTTGTGTTTAATTTTTGTACAAAGTGTACGAAGTTTGTCACATAAAAAGGCTCAACAGCTGCGTGAAATTATCAAGAAAGGATAAAACTATCACGCAAATTTTATTTCACAAATTTTACTTTTGTAAATACCGAATGTCATTTTTATGAAATGACGAAAAGAATTCCGCATCAACGTGCGAAGTTTCAATCCTAATTTAAATAAAATTTACATAAATGATTTCAATGGAACCGTTTTAAAATTTGATTATCTTTTAAAACATAGATAAATGTTGGACGACTCCCTACCCTGAGCCATGAGGCGGTATTACAGAACTAGTTTGACTCGTCATTTCTAGTATTGTTACACTCCTTCGTTGTGATTTATCGTTAGGGTTTATACTATTGTCCTTTCTTCATTCAAGAATCCCTCTTTCTGCACATTATTATACTGGAGATTCTACTTCCACATTTGTCGTTATCTCAGCATTCATAACGGCCTTCCAACGATGAACGCCACGAACGTTGGGAACAAGGTACAGCTTTTTGCCCTTTACGTTACTTCAATTAGCTCAATTTTAATCTCATGCAATTAGGGTTTAGTATTTAACGGATTGCATTAGTCGAATTGACGGTCTCGTCGGTTCAATCGTTAGCTTTTACAAGTACAATTATAGATAAGATTGATTCCATCTAGTTTAATTGGCCGGTTAGTTCAGTATTTTAGCTTTCCCAATTTGCAGATTCTGCTGTTAGGGTTTAAGACTTTCTTCATTGGAGGAGATGATCTATTTCATATGGTTTGACTAATCAGTCCAAGGATCTTGAGTAGGTATGCTTTCATATATAGTTTAAACTGCTTGGTTACTTTTCCAATTAGATTTTAGCTGTTGAAATTAGGGTTTGAAGTTCTTGTGTTCTGATTTGGGAAAGGGATCATAAGGGATTTAAATCTGTTATAATGTTTGTACTCTATGCTTTACTTTTGTACAATCAAAAGCAAGATTGCATAAAATGCTTGAAAAGAATGAATTTGATATCATTCTAGGGACGGCACTGGGATGGGTATTGGTAATCTAGTCCCAAACGTGAATGTAAAACCGTGTCCAACCCAGCCTAATATACGTTGGGCACCGGACATCAGGGCATGCCCCTCAGGCATGTTGTATGCCTGTGAGCTTTCTAAAAATGCCCTCTGGGAGTTTCAAGTACGTTATAATTTTTTGTTTTTAACAACTACGGCTAATTAAAGTATAATTTAATTATATACATATCATCATCATCATAACCAGAAGACGTTTGAGGTGTCTAAATATGTAAATTTCATGATGATATAAATCCCAATTGATAAGCTCATGCGTTATAGCATACAAATGTAAATATATTATTAAATATTTATATCAGAAAATTTCATTTTTACATAATGAAGCTACTTAAATTAAGCAATACTATACAAGGGTTAACGGAAAATAAAAATAAAAATAAAATTTTGCAGGCATATGATTTGGTTAAACATGTATATGGTTTTAGGTAATGAGGCCAGGTATTACTAATACCATACCCGCCCGGAACCCACGAAATTCTTTTGTCAATCTCATACCTGATCTCATACTTGAATACTCTCTATGATAATTTGTATTTCGGGAAATCTTGTTGGGTTTGGGTTTTTCTTTGCATCCCTAGATATCAATACACTTGATCTCCTCATTTCTAATCATCATCCTCATCTGAATCACTTGAACTGCTACTGATGAAATTTGTTGGCAACACCGGAAACTTCAACGACGGCCGGATTGGCACCGCCGTTTCCGCCTCCTCTCCTCCACCAGTTCTCATCTTCTGCAGTTTTACAGCAATATCAACACAAGCCTTATCAACCATTTCAAGAAAAGCCTTCACTATCACAAACAGTTGAAACTGCTTTTTTCCTTTATATTTTGAAGCCCCAGCATGATAATACTCGTTCGTTTTCTTCACGAGCCCAATAACACGTTCTTGGTCTTCCCTCAACACTTGAATTTCTTGCTCCGCCCTTTCAACAAACTTCTCTATTTCCCTTACAAAACCTCGTCCATCTCCATCACCGGATTCACCGCCACATTCTACATAATTTTCTTGATTTCACCCAAACGCTCACTTAACCCCGAGCATGATTTCAAAAGGACATCATAGTCAATTTCAGCAGCTTTCTTGACATTAGAAAACTCAGAGCTTACTCCTCCTACAACAGGCAATCCAAGCTTTATGTAATCTCTGCCTCTAGATGCTTCATTCGCTGAACTAACCGTACTATTTCTTAAGCTGTGATTTCGATTAATCACACATCGTTTTCCCTCCAAACGAACAACTTCTTCTACAACAAAATGAAGCAACGTAGTCTTCCCATCAATGCTTTTAACATCAGACAGCTTCAACAGAGAATTCAGATTAAAAGCTTGTGCATTTCCCCGTGAAGTTCCCACATTCATTCGGTTTCCGGCTTTTAGAACTGCTTCTAGAAGCTTAACGAAAAGCCCACGAGTTTTAAGCTCTTTGCAAGCCATTTCAAGTGTTTGTAAAGTGTTCTTGACTTCGGCTACTTCTGAGGTGTAACTTAACCTAAAGAACATAGCATTGAATCTAGTAAAAGCTGAGGGAACCGCTCTTAGAATGTGGTAAAGGAAAGATTCAGCATCCGCTAGCCTTGTGATGTCTTGGTCATAGTTGACAATGAGTTGTTCTTCTTCTTTTGTCAGGCGGATTTTAGTGAGCTTTTCGAGGGTATCTATGTCTAAACCTTTGCCTTCAAGAAGGCAATCAATGATTTCTTGTCTGGATACGACTAATGACCGAAGAATATTGCTATATTTTGTGATTTACGCGTTTCAAGGATGAATCTTTGAGATGGTGGACCTGATTTCATGGTTTTTGAAGTTGGTGCGTTGTTCTCTTTTGGTGATTTTTTGTTTGCAGCTACTGTCCCAAACATTGCTTCCATTAGATCACCATCAAACCTGAATTATATAGGAAAGTGAAACATTTAAGTTTTTGTGCGTCCTGAAGAAATCCCGACCCTACCAATAGCTTTGCTATGAGTGAGATTATATTAGGTACATTTGTGTTCTGAAAGAATCAAAAAACTACAGTTGAGGTCTAAATGCATGATTCTGTAAATCAGAAGATGGTTGTAAATGATATATAGGCTTTAGAGAATTTAGTACTTAAAAATAAAAGTATTTTTTTACGTGTTTGGGTACAAGTTTGTGTGCGTCAAGTGCAAGTTTTGATGCACAAATTTAGAGGCCATCAAAAAGATTGAAAATATACCTGAAGGAACCATTATCCATTTTATCCCATGCCGTGGGATGTCCCACGTTAGCGTTGAATTTTTCCCAATGCAGTGGCTTGAGTTGGACCGGGGGTGGTGGTGGTAGTTTTGAGGATGAAGTGAAACCACCTGTTTCAGGTGGTGGCGGTGGTGGCAGCAGACAACTCTTACTTTCTACCACAACCGGTGGCGGTGGTAGTGGTGGAGGTGGAGGCGGTGGCAGTGGTGGTGGTGGTGTTGATGGCGGAGATCTTGACGACTTCTGACTTTTCATCAAGATGTCTTGATTCACAACAGGAGAATCATTTTGACTTTTGATTTCTTCTCCTGATGCCATACATGAGAACCTGAAGATTTCCTCTGAGCAAAGGAACTTCTTGAATATGAACATCAAATTTCTTCGACTTTCTTTCACCATGATCAACTCTCATCGGGTGTTCTTTCTTAAATATTGTTCTTTATTCCCACCATCATCAGCATCATCATTGTCAAGATTCTTCCAGTAAAGGACATCTAGTCCTTCTTCATCAACAATCACCCCTTTGATAGCCTCAACTCTTGTAAACCGATTATTCAACATTAAAACTGGATCTTGTGTATTTCCGGATCCGTTACTACCTTGTACAACGGGTTTTTGTTTTTCTTTTCGGTGCCGTCTATACTTCACAAGCAGTAAGAACAATAAACCTGATAAAACCAAAGTACTTGCTGCTGTTGCAGCAACTGCTTTAGCAACGGTTTTATTTGATGAATTTGATGGGGGATTGTTCGTGACGGGGGTAGGAGTAGGAGTAGGGGTAGGTGTAGTGGTATCCGTTAAAGGTGGTGGCGGCGGCAGACGTGGTGGTGGTTGTGGACGTAGTGGTGGTGGGAGCGGAGGAGGAGGAAGGGGAAATGGATAAAAGACTTGAATGTTTTGAGGCGCGAACTGAGAAGATGATCGAGGTAAAAAGGACGACGAGAACACGAAGAATAATAACAATGAAGGGAATTCGATTGTGGCAGCCATTGAAATTCAGAAGAGATTTTATGAGGAAGATGTTGAAGACAATCTGTTGATATGTTTAAGTGGATTGTTGATTAAAGTAATTTGAATCTAGTGTTTGCCGACGATAGTATTTGCTGACACTTTCAAACAAAGTTGTTGGGCAATTTTAGTTCCATTTTATTCTATTTACTTGAATTTGTCTGGTGATGTCTTCCCGGGCTTTTCGTCAAAATGACTGAAATACCCTTACGTGTTTTCAAACTTTGTCTTTTGGTTGCATGACCTTGTTCCATGCTTTTTTACCAAAATGTCTTAAATACCCTTGGGTATTTTAAATTCTTATCCCCCCCAAACGAGAGTCGAGCTGGTTGTAAATAAGTCGAGTTGAGATTGTGGTTTTATCAAGATGATTTAATTACCCTTGTGTGCGTTTTTAGCTCCTGGCATCTAGGTCGAGAGCTGGAACTCGAAGTTATTTTTACCTAAAACGGCCTTGTGAGACATTTCGTTTATCAAGTTTGCACGTGAGTGATTCATATTCGTTTCTTTGAAAATATTAAAATACCCTTGTGCCATGTTACCTTTTCAAACTAGCTAAACTGGAAAAGTTCATAACAAGGGTATTTTAGTAAATTCTGACTAATTCAAATGTCAGTTAACTTATGGATGAAGGGTTGAACCGGTATAGCTACAATCTACCAATTAAGCATGATCAAATTAACAATTAATATAACATTAGCAATAATAATAAAGTATGAAGATGTCTTTCTCGGATTCTCTGTACAATTTGAGAAGTCAAAAGGATGAAGAAATAGTCAAAATTAGATATACCTCATCTTCTAAGTAAACCCATTAGTTTGATGTTTTAGGTTTAAACACATTAGTTTTTCTTAATTGTTTAGAACATGTACCGGAATGATCTTGATATCACATTCGATACCTTTTACTATACGTTGATATGTGTAACTCTTTGTGCGAGCATACAATGATCTGAACTTGTGATTTTAGTTACATTTTTATTAAATATCTGTGGGTTAAAATAAATGTAACACTTGGTGAGAAAAACTTACACAAAGTTGTTCACCTAAAATACATGTACTGATGTACTGACCCAAATTGACCAACATCACCATCCTCGCATAATGTTGTGGACCTCCAAGCAGACTCATGTCTTCGGACATCTATTTTGTTTTATAGAGTTCCCCATCAGTCATTTGTTTGAGGCACAATGATCATTTTCATCATTTTACCTTCAACATGTTGATCTTGTTCTTCATCTTCTTGGGTAAACCATTTACCATTATATGATCATGTTCTTTGTTGGCCCGCATCGATAATAACACACGAACGAACATCGACAAAAATTTGAGAAACTTTTCACGACTTTTTTCTTTATTAAATTGATCAAACCACGCAAAAACATAATACCCTAACTCATCTGTTTATACTAAATAAAATACTACTTCTAAGTTCTAACCCAACTCAAATACTATTAAATAATCAAATAAATAACCAAACATAATCCTAGCCTAATATAAACTCAATCAAACGATTAATAAACTAAAACTTTTTGAAATGATGTTTATGAAATTTTTATACAGGTTAATCATCAAAAGAATGAATCATATAAAGGGGAATAATTAGTTTCAATGCAAACAATACGATTACCTGCAAAAAGTTTTGTTCTAAAATTATAATTTTGGTGTCATGTGTCATGTGTTTGTGGGTCAATTCTCATAGGGATCTTCAAAATCAGAGTTTCTAGGAGAACATGCAACTATAGCAATCATTATTAAGACACTAGCCATATTTACAATATACTTGAAGTTGTAGAAAACATATGATGCTATACCACCCAATCTTGAAATCTAACACAAAGGGTATTCGCTATCAAAGTTATGATCCAAAATATCCTTGTAACGCCGTAAAATCAGTGATGGATGTTAATTTCCTCGCTAGTTCTCGACATACTTTTAAAGTTAAAAATTTCGATCACTTGGGACCGAACTTTATTATGCTAATTTCTTTTCTCTTAATTTGCTCGAAACACCCTTGATATCAATATATAAGCATATCCACAAGCTAAATTACTCCTTTTTGTATAATTTTTATACTCTGTTAATGTATGTTAATATTGCTATGGTTCTTGGGTTGCAATGCATGTTATTGGTTGGGAAATAACAAAACTGTTTTAAATAATAACTTGGTGTCAAATTGATCTAACTTTAGGTGTTTTAGATGTTATTTTACAGTGATTATTGTAAGCGGGAAGTATACTGAAAACTGGAAGTATAATTAAAGTATAGCAACTTAAAAAAGTTAACAATAAATCATATATAAGAATAACTAGAAAAGAGTAAAGAATAAGTAACGTTTTGTTTGGTATGAAAAAGTCATGAAGCGAAAATGCCGAGTCCACATCATATTCGTTTTAACGAACAAGTGGTTCATTATAGTACTACAAGTTGCTATTTGTTTTTATTCTTGTTATTTGTACCCTTGGTTTGTTCTACATGTTGAAGTGCCCTATGTATATCCACAATTAACTAGATAATCAAAGACTAACGAACAACCACCCTTGTCTCGTCCATTGGAGTCATTGACACAACATGACACTTTATTATCCTTTCTAACATAGATTTATGTTATCAAAAGGAATTCATATATACCAAATGGATATATACAATGCATATACACCAAGGTTTAGTCCTTGAGTTTTATTCCTTTTCTTTGGAATTTTGCTTAGTGATAGATCGAATGAAGAATTAACGATGAAATTACTGTTAATCGTTAAATCCTAAAATCTTTGATGAAATTACCGTTAATCGTTAAATCCTAAAATCTTTAATCACATGTTTTGTAGTTGTTGGCAATTCAAATAAATACACGGAATTATGTATCAAACTTATGAAAATGTACCATTCGACTCTGTAGTTACCTCAAGGTATGCTACGTACCTTAGGAGTTGGGTCGATTCAAGAAGACTATGATTTTAGCGGAGAAACTTACACCAAATACTAAAAAGTTGAAGATAGTGTAGCTCGCTTTTATTAATATAAAGATTAAAGTTTGGCACATATTAACTGAAATATTTGTTTTGTAATAGAGTCTCATACCAACCAATATTATCTGGATTTTTTTGCTGTTCGAGAGAAAACTTCCGAAAGTTTACCATTCCAAGATTGCTCTCACTAAAATACAATGTTTTCATAATCGAACCGGACACCTTACTAGTCCGCTGGTCGGACCAGATATAAGAACCAGATAAAATTATAATTATTTTAAGGGTGAGATTATTCTACAAAGTGTATTTTTGCTACAAAGTATGAGAAGATACAATGAGACTAAAAATCACAAAAAAAATTATATCTCACAATCTAAATCGAATTACAAAAAAGTAATTCGGAGTTTCTGTTCCTCTCGTCATCCTCTTTCAGAAAAAAAATAAAAAATAAATAAAAAAATTTTTTGTGTCTTTTTATGACACAATGACGTCATTGTGTCTTTCATAATGACACAATGACGTCATTGTGTCTTTTATAAATAACACAATAAAAAAACGTTAATTTTTTTATTTTTTTTATTTTTTCTTTATTTTTTTTCTTAGTGAGGACGGTTAGGGGAACAAAAGCTCGAAATTACTTTTTTGAAATTCAATTTAGATTGTGAGATATAATTTTTTTGTGACTTTTTATGACTCATTGTGTCTTCTCACACTTTGTAGCAAAAATACACTTTGTATTTGAACCTCTTTCTTATTTTAATATATATAAAAACCGGTTCGAGCGGTCCGACCTTCGGGTCGTCCGATTCGGTTCTCCGAACAAAACGGTTTATGAAACGATGCATGATGCATGATTTAGGGTGTTACATATTTATGAAACGATAACCTTTCTCATTTCAAAGAGAGTTAGGCCCACGACAAGTGGCGGTGCCACTTAACACCAAATTAAATGATTCAGAACTCAATAGGGCCGGTTATCGAAAATGAAGAGTTTGAACTTACAAGGACACTTCCCACTTACCTGCATTTTTATTATTAAATACAATTTTGCAAGAATGTAATAAATAACGCGACGGTGTTATGAATCAAGTTTTGTACGCATCTAATGTCCGTCTTATCTAATCATACACGTAAAAAGAGAGTCGAAATGGTGTAACTGTAAAGATATTTAATAACATTTAAAGGCTCGAAGGAGAGTCGAATATACAAAAAGCATAAAACATTGAATATAAAATGACTTATAGATGAAAATTTTATGTTATTTATAAGTTTGAACGTACTAAAGGACTAAAGGAGCATCCGGTTGGTAAATAAGTTTTAAATAATTTATATTTTTTAAAATAATTTATAAGTTTGAACTAATTAATATACCCGATCACAAACTCGGTGATAATCCTTAATATTGTAAATTGATGTGTCATTAAAATGTAACAATTTTTCCGTATGGTTTAGGTTAAACATTGTATTATATACTAGTTTTAGTAACCATGTATATTACACCACTTAATTAGATAAATAAAAATTTATTAATAATAAAAATATATTTTAAGAATAATAACTTTAAGTAATAAAATAATAATAACTTTTTAAAGTTTTGTTTTTAAACATCTTTGTGTTTTTACAAACGAAAAAAACTAAACATTTTATTTCAAAATGATTTGTTTTAAAAAAATATTGTTTTTAAATTTTTTTTATTATAACTCTCAATTTTAATTATTTTTTGTTTACAAAAGTTTTACTTTTTGAAATCGCAAGTTTTAAAACATTTCATATTTTTATTAAAGTTTAATGTTTTAGAAAAGTTTCTTATAATAAAAAGATCTTTTTTTAACTTATTAAAAAACTATTTTTAATCTAAAACAATTTAATAACAATATTAACAATCAATATGATTTATTTAATAAGAGAGATAAACGAGAAAATTTTGATGAAGAAAAATGTGATGCCTCCATTAGAGTTGCACAAAACGGGTTTGGGACGGACCCGGGCCCGGGTACAAACCGGGTTTGGGCCCAACCGGGTTTTTTGTACCTGGGTATTGGTGAACCTGGGTACGAACCCGGGTCGGGTTCAGCGAGATACAAACCCTACCCGGTATACCCGGGTAGGGTCGGGTCGGGTTCGGTTCGGGTATGAAACCCGGGTTCAACCGGGTTTTTGCCTTTTTTTTTTTTCTTTTTTTCTTTTCTTGTGTGTGTGTCGAACACCGGTCGTATGTTTTTTTTTTCTTATATTTTATTTTCTTTTTTTTCTTTTTATTTTTCTTTTCCTAACCGGGTTCACTTGAATGACAAAAATTTAAACAACTTAATATATAAATATATACAAATCTTGAGCAGAAAATGTTACACTTATAATATACAAATATTAAATACTTTTTATATAAAACATTTGAATGACAAAGAAATTTAAAAAGAACATGAAAGACATATAATATTAAAACAACTTAAAAATAACAATATCGTCTAATTTTATCTACTACGAGATGCTTGATCAAATGCTAATTCTTCATCGGATATGCCAGAAGATACTCCGTCTTCTACCACTTCATCATGTACTTTAGCTTCGAGTGTAATCTCGTCTTCGAGGCTTGTTTGGTCTTGTATACGATCCGTTGCGTCTAAGTGATCCTTTAAACAAATGCACATCTCAACTGCTTCCGGGGTTAGTCTTGTTCTTCGTAATGATATTACCCTGCCACTAAGAGAAAAAGCAGATTCCGAAGCTACCGTAGAAGCTTGGACGCTTAGTAAATCACGGGCCATAGGAGAAAGAATCGGAAATTGAGATTCTTTTCCTTTCCACCAAGCAAAATATCGAATGCACGATAATCTTCGGTAGTCATAGTGGAAATAAAATCCGTTCCACTATATCTACCGAGCTCACTTGTTGGGGTGTTACCCCTTTGACGTTTAGCCGTCACATCCCGAACAACATTCAACATAGTCAAAACAGGGTCTTTAAGCGAGGTACTAGCACTTGAGGTTGATCCGCTTGGCATGTTATGTTTACGTTAGGCCCATATCTATTTAAATAAAAATTATAAATTGTTTTCAAACTATGATTAAAATTTTCTTTTGCCTCGTTTGAAAAATCAGGGTTTTCGTCATGCATATCCAAATTGTCATTTATCTCATCTATCAAACATTCAACCCCCGAAACATTTAGAAACGGATTTAAAGCGGCGGCACACGTAAAAACGGGTGGTAAGTCCTTAAAATATTTTTTAAACTTTTCTTTCATTGGTTCTATCATTTGATTAAACATATTATTTTTATTTTGAAAATTTTTAAAATTCAAAGACATAAAATATAGTTCTTGAAGCACCGAATAACTAGTGGAATAATAAACTCCCGACAATTTTGTTGTTGAGTTTTTAAAAACCTCAAGAAACTCGGATAGACGTTGAAGATTCTCCCAACCCGCATCCGGAAATGGGTCGGCTTCACCATTATCCGAAAGACTATTATGAAAAGCTTTCAAAGTGCCCTTTTGTTTTAAAGCACATTCAAACATGTGACAAGTCGAATTCCACCGAGTAGGTACATCCCAATTAGGACCTAAAAATCTAGAGTGCGTATCCTTACAAAGTTGTTTATAATCTTGATATCTTCTTCTACTTTTTTTAAAAACGTCATGTAACATAAATCGAAAAGATGTAATAAAGTTATTAACATATTGCCCGGATAGTCCGTCTTGCACTATTAAATTAATAATATGTGCAACACAACGAGTATGGAAAAAATCACCGTTTGCAATCGGAAGATATTTTAATTTTAATTTTTCAACCGCGGTTGTGTTGTTAGAGGCGTTATCAAATGCAATTGAAAAAAGTTTATTTTGTAATTTAAAAGTACTTATTACATTATCTAAAAAGTAAAACAAAAATTCTCCGGTGTGTGGATGTGAAAAAGATCAAATGCAATCGTACGTTTCATCAATTGCCATGAATTGGGATCCACCCAATGAGCGGTGACGCAAATGTACGATTCGGGTAAACCGTGTGGAGCCGACCAAACGTCACTAGTTAAGTTTACACCGGTATTTAAATTTTCAAATAATACAATTAAATCATTTTTTGCTTGTTTCCATAATTTTAAACAATAACGTCTAAGTGTAGTACGACTTACGTGAGTGTAACGAGGTTGAAGCGTCTCTCGAATTAAGTTGGTCAACCGAGGATTGTCGAAGTGACTAAAAGGCAAAGCTTCTTGAATCACGAACTTCGCCATTCGATCTCGAACCGTATTAACATCGTAATTAAAGATTCCACCGTCTCCACCCAATTGTGTTTGTTGCGAATCCGGATTACTTTTCAACGACTTACAAAACTTCTTGCTAATGTGTTTGTTTAAAGTCGTGTTAGAATCTTTAGCAAGCAAAGCTCCACAAAACTTGCAACGAGCCTTTACAGACCCGTCACTCAACTCAACCATATCCCAATTGCACCAAACATCCATGTTACGATTGTGTGCAAGAACACGAACGACGGTTGGAGCGTTGGACGAACCTTGACCAACGGAAGATTGTGAGTGAGCCATATCAAGATTGAAGAGAGTGAAAGTGTAAAACGAGAGAGTGAACGTGTAAAACGAGAGTAATCTAGAGTATTTTTTGCGTTTTTTGCGTATGTTTTTGCGTTTGAGACTTGGGTACTAAACCATATCAACCCACACCTATTTATACTAACTTATAGGGCAAAAGTGACCAAAAAAACGGCCAAAAATCGAAGGTAACGGCTATATAGCCGTTAAAAAACGGCCACTTTTTTTTTAAAAAAAAAAAAAAACGGTCGAAACCGGGTCCAACCCGGGTTCAACCGGTTCCGGGTCGGGTCGGGTTCGGGTCGGGTTCTAAGAAATTCTAGAAAATCATACCCGATTCCAACCCTACGGGTTTTTTTCGGATCCAACCCGGGTATGCATATACCGGATCGTACCCGTACCCGGTTCCGGGTCGGGTCCGAACCCGGTTTTTATGCCCAAGTTTAGCCTCCATGTGTCCTCTTAATTACTTTTTTATTATAGTAGAAAAATAGATCGTTATAAATGACAATATGATACACTTGACAAAATACTTTTACTAATTAATAAGTAAATACATGAACATGTATTTTTTTTCTAGACAGAACTGTACCCCCAATCATAATTGAGAAAACCCATAGGTCAACCACTTAAGCTAAAACCACTAGTATACATGAAGATGTATTTAATATGATATTTTTTCTATTGAGTTATTTTATATATCTCATTTACAAGTGTCGTGGGGTATCCACCAACATGTTACGTGTAAGCATTTGATTGGCTACAACTTTTTTGTTATTTCTTTTGGTTTTTAACTAATTTGAGAAGAGGTAAAAAAAAATAAGCATGCTTCGAAGATGCAAATGGTGCAGTGGTTAGACGTTTTATAATATGTGTGAAGTTCATTTCAAAAATATTTTTATTAGACTTGGAACTAAAAGAAAATGTTGACTTTTCTCATGAAGTATTAGTTTGATTGTTTAGTTCATACGAAAAATTGAATATATATTTCACCTTATTCGTTTTACGTTTCTAATGTAATTAGTTTTGGTCTCTTTTCATGATAATTTCTATATCTGCTATTAAACACAAGTCGTAAGTATTTCCATTAAAAGGGTATCTAAACGAATCGAAGCTATAGCTACTAAATTGAGTCAACTTTGAAGTCTAAAGAAAGAAGTCAACTTTGAAGTCTAGGAAGTAGGAACAACTTGAAAAGAGCAAGTGTAAGTAACGTTTTGTTTGATGCCAAAAAGCCATCGATCAAAATAGATGTGTTTGTCATTGTATTCGTACTATATTCAAACAAATAATTGTTATTTGTTTATATTCATGTTATTTGTATCCGTCGTTTATTTCACATGTTTAATTGATAGACCCTATTATATTTACCATTAACAACATAGTTAAAAATTAAATCCTACATCAGCACTGACCGCTTTTGCGTTCATTTGTTATTCATTCAATCATAACTTCAATTATACGTTATGAACATATACAATGCATATATATATATATATATATATATATATATATATATATATATATATATATATATCAATGTTTATATTTTGAGTTTTTATACCTTATCATTATTTCATGGTTTTGATTAGCGAAAGATAAATTGTTGATGAAAATGTTGTTAACAATTAAATCCTAACATCTTAGCGAACAAGTTTCAAAGATGTTGATAATCAATAGTAATCAGATAAAAACTTGGAATTGTGCATTACACTTATCAAAAGTAATATTCGTCTCAACAATTACCTAGTGTTATGCTACCTTATGACAATCCAAAAAAAGACGTACTCAGTACTTGATTTATCTTTTACTTTGCGCAAGGGCCGAGGAGGTATCAAATCGCTTTATGATTTGACGTACGCAGTCTTACCCTACGCTTACTATAAATGATTGTTTTTTACGGCTTAAACTCATAAGCTTAATATGTATCATTTGACAATCCAAAAAACATTATAATTTATAATAATCCACATATATATAGTTTGCTATTTTGGTGACACCTTTTCATAGAGTTAGGATGATAACATGGGTGTCACTTAACGCACACGAAAATAAAGTGTTTTCTTTAATCATAGGGGGTCATATCAACCATAAAAAGTTAATAGTCAAATAAATTTTCTGCTGCCTATTCATTGACACGAAGGGAAAACTTTTGTTATATTTTGGTTTCTTTATTCCAAATGACTTCAGATATTCCTATTTATTGGGTCCTATTGTTCTAATTTAGTAAAATAAGTCCACCACCCGTTGATGTGGTCAACGGCCACTTTGATATATCAAATAAGGAAATCTAGCCAACCAATGGAATCTTTACATGATTACATGAATCTTTTTATATCCATATCTATTAAACAATGTATTAGTTTAGAGACATTATTGAACGAAAGGAACAAGTGAGGAAATTTTAAAATAGATGGAGAAAATGATATCTACAATGAATAAAAAAATATCAATATGTATAAACTTTAGAAAGTGTCAATATTTCAATAGAAAAATAAGCAAAATAATCAATTTTCTCTATGTGTTATACTTATCAAAAAATAAAAACTCCAATGTTAATGCTTAAGACTGCTTTATTCGTGCATCACCATTATTAGTCCGATAAAAATAGGTATGTTCATGAGTTATGAACATATAGAAATTGGAAAGTAGATCTTTGAACCCTACAAAAATAGATATGCCATGAGTTATGCAGGTATAGTAAGTTTTCCATATTATTTCCCTTGCTATAAATTTAGCATTATGTTACGTAGGTTGATTAAAACTTACATGAAAAAAACGCAAGTAAAATATTTAAAACCACACGTAACTAAAATATATTAATCTATTATCGAATTATACCAAACAAAATAATATTCAGTAATTATAAAGGCCAAAAGACACGAGTAAAATATATAAAATCATACAACTAAAGAATATTTACTTGTCATCGAATTATTTCACAACAAAATAATATTTACACAATCACATTAATTTCTCAAAATCAATTAACATCAAAGAAAGGGTACCCATACTTTCCACACTTTCACATCACAATCCAAACTCCCACTATAAACAAGATAAGAAGTACCACTACCATTAACAGATGTACAACTATCTAAAGCACCAGCCAAACACTTCACTGGACCATTATGCCCCTCCAACACACACACACGACAATATCTTTTCCCACCAATACCCCTCCAAACCCTAACCGTTTTATCCGCTGACCCGGTCAACACCAAGTCTCCGACCACCGCAATACACAATATCCCCATACTATGCCCCCTCAGAGCTCCGGCGACCACCATGTGCCGCCCATCGCCACCACCATATCCGCCGGAACCCCGTTCCCACACAAGTATCGACCGATCACAGGCACCGGAGTATAAAACCGACCCATCGGAGCTCAACGCCAATGCATTCACCGCCGATTTGTGCTTCTCTAAGGTGTCGATAAGAGTGTGTTTCTTATCTCCGGCGAGCTTCCGCCACACCTTGATTTTCCGATCAGATGATCCGGTGTACACGTACCCATCGGCGGATACCACGACGGCGTTGATAGCATCGTCGTGTGCGTTGGAAACGGACTCCAAACACTTGTAATCCGACGTCCGCCACACCTTAAACGTCCGGTCATATGAGGCGGAGTAGAGAAAACAACCGTCGTGAGACACTGCCATCGCCGCCACGGCGTCCGTGTGATTCACCCGCCGGATCTTCACGTAATTCGTCGCTAAAAACATCTTCGTCGGCAGCGTCGCTAAGTACGTCGATTTGATCAATTTCCGGTAGCTGAAGTCGTCGTCGCCGGCGTGATCGATTTTTCCAAACGCAGATTTTGTGATCCTGGTGGCCGGTGAACAGCTTGTCGCCGGAAACCACCATCGACTTCACCGGACTGTCGCCGTAGGCCACCAGATTCTGGGGCGTTTGTAGCGAGTCTTTGGCCAGAGGCGGACCTGGTGGTCGGAGGAGCCTGAGAGGAGGTGTTTGCCGGCGAGGGTGAGGCAGGAGATAGACGACGTGTGTGCTTTAAAGGTGGTGATGTAATGGTGGTTTTGGGTGGTTGGTGGTTGTTTCGACGATGTTAAGGAGGAAACCGATGCTAAACTGTGTTCTGAAGATGAGTAATCGGAATCCGGCTGAAATTCCGGTGAGATTTCTTGATTTTCCGACCACCGGTGGTGGGGATGAGAACGCCCATTTTGGTGTGTATTGAATATTTGAATTCGATGAAGAAGATGTGAATTCGGTATGTATTTATACAGAATATTATATTAGATGATTAGTGAAGGTATTTGGTGGGACGCATAGAGGAGTTGTACGTTGTGGAGTACGGAGTTGTACGTTTAGAATTGGACGGGTGAAGGGATAGCGGCAGGCATGCAAGTTGTATTGGCGTGGGGACGATTCCAATGACTTCGCAAGTTCGTGTCTTTTTCCATGTATGTTCCAAAAAATTGCCGTCAATTTAAACAATATTATTAGAATAATCTTAATGCGCTTTTGAATCATGATATGATAATAATATTTGAAGATTAGAGATAATTATAGTAGGTTTAAGAGCATGAATTTTTTATTTTTATTCATATAATTACATTAACAATTATTATTATTATTTTTAATTAAATAATATTTTTATACCCTTATCATTATTTTTTTCTCTATCTTCCACTCACAACTTCTTTCAACAATATTAAAAAGTTTATAGGGATTGAACGGTGATTCTTCAAATATTCCAATCAACAATAATATTTTCTCTCTCTTTCATTCACAACCACTCAAAACCATTCTATATAATATTAAAAACAAAGTCATATCTTTTTAGAGATTTTACTGTGAATGCTCTAAAAAATTTAAAAATTAGTTGATGATAACTAAACTACTCTCAACCACTGAAGTAATCATGCATTTTCTTATTTGGTTTATTTAAGTAGGAATTCTATTATTTTTAGCTATATGTTATGGGGTCATCTTGAGATGCGTCGTGACGGCTCAGGTTGTCTAAGGGCCGGTCATTACCTAATATTAAAAAGCAACAGAAAGGAATAGGTAAGCATTGTGATTGTAATTTTGGCCATCAGAGTTTTTGGTTTTTTGGGGTTCTTAGTTATTTTGGGTTTTAGAAAAGAGAAGAGGGGCAAATTGCAGGTTCTTCGCCTTCTTTTCTTCACTTTATAGGCTCTATTGCTCCTCTTGTCACTTCTAGAAAGAGTCTGCCGATGGTGCCCATGGCGACGGTGCTAAAGGGTGTTGCGGCCAGTGTTTTTGGGCTTCTGCTCAGGAAGCAGTGGATTTGGGTGTAGGTGCGACGAGATGGTAGGGCTCCGGCTGCCATTACCAGCAGCCTGACCTCTTCTGTTTTTTCTGGTGGTTGCCCTTTGAAGCCGTCTGACGCAGTTGTTCCCCCTCTATTGGCTGCCGTTAGTGGTGTTTGTGTGGCGGTGTGGTCGGATGGTCACCTAAGGATTTCGATTACCAGGCCTCCGTGTACAACCACAGATGCCATCGCCACTTCCCCTTTGACATGCCTTTACAGAGACAGGACGTCGTCGGTGGTCTCTGTGACCGCCTTGGGTGGCTTCTATGTCGCGGCACGGTTGGGTGATGCTTCTATTTGAAAACCCTAACCAGCTTTGTGATGTTGTCTTCAAATGGGTCGATGTTACATTGCTATGCGTCAATGATGACGGGGTGGCCTTTTTGTTTCATAAATCAGAGGGTTTTTGTTTCATAAATCAGATGGGTTTTTGGGTTTTACAAACAGTGTTAGTGACAATTAGTCCTTACGATCGATGGGCAATGACGATAAAAAATCGATGTCGTGTTTGTTGTAAGCCACAAACCGTTGTTTTGGTTAGGTGAACAATTGTTTGAAGCCACACAGAACCGGGATTTCTGAGCCTTAGGTTCCACAGTTATGTCGTTCGTTTGTGTATGTTGAGAGTGTGATCCGATAATGTATCATGCGCTGCAATGACAACCTCTTTCTGTTCCTTTCATTTGCGAAAATCATAAACCACCAGTCTTGGTTATTACTTTCATTTGCCTACTAATATAGTATATCTAAAATAATATGATGGCCACAACGTATTGTTGTGCGTTCTAAAAGCCAAAAAAATTGGCGATGAGTTTAGAGGCTTGATTGGCGATGACGATAGAAAATAGGTGTTTTGACGCGGTAAACGAGTTTTTACAGTCACGACGACCCATCAACTTTGAGCCTTCTAAGCCGGAAAAATATCGTTGCGTTATGTTGAGTTTGATACCCGCGCGAAGCGCGTGCGGGTCACACCTAGTTCTATCTTATTAATATGAGTTACTGATTTTGTTATGTTATGCACTCGTTAGAGGAGTGTCTTCAACACCAACTAGTAGTAGGGTAGGGAAAATTTTGCTTTACGATTTTAATTAATTAGATTATTTTCAATTTATACCTAGCAAACACATACATACATATGTCACATTAGATTATGCTTATCTATCAAAACCATTCTTTTTTATTCCATGGTGATGTTTGAATCCAAACACCACTTACGTTCTATCTAGCCATGTGTTGCTTTTGTTGAATCTAGTCTTATTAAGATAACATCTAAGGATATGCAGGAGTAGCTAGTAACACCAACGTTGCAGCACAAATTGCATAGTGCGAACGTTACATGTCACATATAGGTCTAATAAATTTAAACAATGTGAAGTGATACAATTAAAACATAGTAGTAGTTAGTACATTCATTAAGTTAGACGTGTTACTGTGAATTGAAATTAAGATTTAATTTAGCACATAGACTTCTCCATTCGAGGATTTAGCGTGCATGCATTAGAATGATAAATTTTCTGAAGATTTTAAATAGATTAATTTCAATTATAAATGTGTTTTAACAGCTATTGAAATCGTCAAATTGTTTAAACGTAAATAGATGATTAAATTACTTCTTAATTACACATTCAGTATACTTTTAATCAAGAAAGATGTTCAAATATAAAATGTATTTTTGCTCACTGGCGAAGCATTGAAGGGGCCGGGGGGGGGGGGGGCCGCCGCCCCCTCTCTTTTTTTTTTACGGTAGTGTTAAATTTTAGTCCGGTAATGTAAATTTTTATATAAATATCGAGTTCGCCCCCACTAAAAAAATTATTTCGCCCCCGCCCCCCCTACTGGATTGTTCAAGCTCCGCCACTGTTTTTGCTACAAAATGTGAGAAGACACAATGAGTCAAAAAAAACACAAAAAAAATTATATCTCACAATCTAAATCGAATTTCAAAAAAGTAATTCCGAGCTTTTGTTCCCCTAGCCGTCCTCATTAAGAAAAAAAATAAACGAAAAATAAAAATAATAAAAAAATTAACGTTTTTTTATTGTGTCATTTATGAAAGACAAAATGACGTCATTGTGTCATTAAGAAAGACACAATGACGTCATTGTGTCATAAAAGACACAATGAATTTTTTTTTATTTTCTTTTTATTTTTTTTCTGAAAGAGGACGATGAGAGGAACAGAGACTCCGAAGTACTTTTTTGAAATTCGATTTAGATTGTGAGATATAATTTTTTTGTGACTTTTTTAGCCTCATTGTGTCTTTACACATTTTGTAGCAAAAATACACGTTGTAGAATAACATCATCCTTTAATTAAACTATATACCGTTATACTTACTGAAGGTACAAAAACATAATACTTAAAAGATGGCGTGTTTATTGTTCTCTTCTTGTCTAGCAGCTTGCTGGTTGTTCTTTGTTGGTGATTTATAAAGTGTTCTCGTTTTGCTTTTCAAAAATAAAATAAAAATAAAAAATAAATAAATTTCATGGCTTACTTTGGTGTTGTGCATCTTTTTGAACCGAAATAGAACATTTAGTCCTATTAATTTTTTAATAATATTATAAACCTTAAACCAATTTGTGGTAATTTAATATTGATATTTTTTAAGGATAAACAATTTACTATATATGATCTACAAACAATAGTACTTTTGTATGATCGGCTTAGATGCCCGTTGGCATTCCGCCATTGGAGCTCTTTATTTCTATATATTGTTTTTTTCTTTTTTTTAGTTTTACATGTCTGTAGACTATATAAAGTTTCTATAACGCATTTATTTCTAACGTTTCTAACGTTTTCTTGTGCTAGCGGTTAGCGCACGAGTGTATGAGGTCCTTGGTCCAGGATTCAAGCCTTGGACTTTGGTTTTTTCCAGTTATATTATTTTTTTAGTCATGGGTTTGTTCTTGCACATGTGTTTCCCTCTTTACATCCTTATTACACTCGTCGTCCATCCTTACAATTTGTGTTTTATTTCCTTTTTCTCTCTGCTGAACCCTGAATCTTAATTAATTCTATCTCTTGCTTCCTTATTCAAATTGACATATATATATATAGAGGGAAGAGCTTGAGATTCAGAGGGATGGGCCCTGGAGGTTTCTTCGTCGGGGTTGTCAGCGACGACAATGACTAATTTGTGCCTTGGTCCTCGTACTCTATCGACCGTCTTTGTCGGCCTTTGATCATGATCTATAAACGGTACGAGGCCAAGATTAGGAAGGAGGGAAACTTGAGCTTTTGTTTTCTTTGGTGGCCCATTATATGGTTTCTATGCATTGTAACCTGAAATGTGGTTTGATATATTCATCACAGTTTGTAGATCATATATGTGATCGAGTTGTCATGGTTGGATAAAGACAAGTTAATTTAAAGGACTCAATACCTATAACTAATACGGGTAAGTAAAATTCGTTTTCACAGGGAATTGGTGGAAAGTAACAAACTTGAATACATTAGATTTAAATACAAATAAAAAATATAAAAAAAGCAAATATTTTTGGGTTTTGTTTATAATGAAAAGTAAATTGAATGCAAATAATTAAGAAATCAATAAACTTGATTAAGGTTTTGAAAACTATAACGAAAAAGGCAATCACTCTCAAAACTCAAGTTCAAAGATCCACACTAGATTTTGTAAGAATTGATTGGGAATCACATAAACATGATTTCGTAAAATTGTTTGATTAAAATGATAATTATGAAACAACCTTTTAAAATTCGCTCGTTCACATAATTACCAAATCATTTATGCTAAGAATTCACATACGTAAACAAATTGTTCACGATGCAAAGAAACCGAATGCGAATGAAAGCACATGAATACTTAAACATAAACAAGTCTTTTAACTTTAGACAAACGAGCAATATATTCTTATGTCAAAAGAACATAACCCAAAGTATCAATTCAAACTAAACTTAGTGACTCACTTACAAAAACTTTCTTCCCGAAAGTGATAATGAACGAATTAGCCGCTCATCGGCATGCTTGGGTCTTCAATGTTGGATTGGATGTTGTTAGAGTTTGATCTCGTGTGATTTTGTGGTGAAAGACACTTCCAAAATCGTCTTTCAAACATCCAAAATTTGAAGGTATCGACCTCTTCTTTTAAACCCTAGAATTGTCTTTAAACAGTGATGAAAAACCTAAAAGTTCGAAGGCTATTGGAGGCCAGCTCACAGTGCACTGGTAGTGTGCTGGTCAATGCATTGGTATTAGAGCATAGTGCGCTGGGTCATCCGGGTGTTCTGCATTGCCCTGGTTAGTGCGTTGATGTTAGAGTACTATGTGCTGGTAGTAGAGTAATATGCGCTGGAATATCTTTTTGGTCTTTTTACTCCCAATGGCTTCGGTTTCCACTTCCAAAAAGCTTCCATGCTTCCACTAACCTTCCATTCACATGTTAAAATGTCCAAATTATGATCTTTAAGCTCTGAACACCTGCAAACACAAACACGTCACAAAGTAACCTCGATTTCTGTTCACAAGTATATAAAACACGAAGTTAACTATGTTTAACACCAAACAAATAGCACCCGATCAATATGGTACTTTTTTTACATCATTGAGTCTACAATGGTGAGATAAGCTGATCTGAAATTCAATTGTCATAAATTTTTAAACTTAGGTATTTTGGGGTTTACGATACTAGTCGTTGATAACCTGTACGTGGTGGTTTGCAATTGGCTGTCTGTGTGCGATATTTATGGGTGTGGAACATTAAGAGCGTTATTGCTGATGAGGTTGCCTCATCTGAGATTTCTTTGCCTTTTCTTATAAGGTCAACAGTATTTACATTGTTGTTGAATGTCAAGGGTTGTGATAATTGGCAGGATCCCATACGAGCCTTGATATGCAGTTGGCGTTCTTAACGTAAAGATGCACATTCGAAGAACATCCATGGGAGACAATGTGAAGAAAAAACACAACATTTCTGTTTTGTTATGCCAGTTATTCTAATTACAGCCACATAAAGGTGTCATTTCAGAGTCTTCAAGCACTTTCACCAACTGTTGTTGATGCTATATGTGATTACAAATTGTGATGGATAGTACTTTCATGTGATTGGGTTAACTGACACGCTGGGCATTATATTGGGGTGCACAATCGATTGTTTATAATTGTAAACACATGTGTCATGTGAACCCCTTGGTTGAAGGTTCTGATGTTGAGAGTTTTTAGTTTTAATCTTTATTTTTTGTGGTGAGCTTTTGTTTCAAGTGTTTCTTATCTGCGTTACCATCTGGGTTTAGCAACATGGCGTCGCTTTTACAGTTTGTGCTACTGATTACGAAAAAAATTCTTTCCTGTGACTTAGAGGCTTTGATGATTAATATTCATGCTAATTGTTTGGCGTGGCAACCGTGATTAGCATTTGGAGACACAATAATGCATGAATTCTAAGCCCAATATGCTTATTTTTTTCGGTTAATCTTAAACTGTTGAAAGTTTACATGACTAGTGAGATATTATTAGACAAAACAGTATAAAATCACCGAATTAGATAGAGGCTACGGGCGCAGTGATAAAAGAATAATGTCACGATTGTGTATTCAAATAAAACACACCATGGCGGCATTGTTGTTAGAAAACTTTACTGAATTATGTAACTTTTGTATTTGAGATATCTTAACTTGATAAGATTGCAAGTTGCCAATTGGGTCCACCTTTCACTTTTTGGACTATAGGTGGTTGGTTCCTGTGGAGATGGGTACCCCCTTCTCCCTACCTTCATCATGCGCTTTTAAATCTCCAAATACATGCATACACAACTACACAGAGACAAATGGAGGGGTGCTCCACCAGACGCGAATAATGCATATTGTAAAATTTTCATACTCAAATTAAAAAGAAAAATAAAATACTTTGTTATTATAATTTAATTTTTAAAGATATTAACGGACGAAAAATTATGACTATATGTGTATTTGTTTAAATTAAAAAAATGTACTATTGCAATACAATCATCATAACAAAGAGAATAGAATTCTCGTTTTTATGACCTACTTTTTTTATTAAAAATATCAGCATATGAAAATGTTATGGCCGTTTAAAAATCGTGATGATTGCTATTTTTATTATTACTATTATTTTATTAAAAGTGAAATTTTAATGATCAATTATTAATGAATTTAATAACAAATTAGGTTTGAATGATTGTACCGTATGTTCTAAAACTTGCAATTACTTAACACTTAAACCTTTGTACAATTATCTTTTAGTCCCGTTATAATATAATACAGATATACATGAATAAACACAATCAGAGGCATTATATACATAATATATATTTAAACGAAAACATGCAAGTTCTTATCAGTGTTTAGTTTTTTTTTCTTAATCCATCCTTCACAAGTGTTCTTTTACAGGACTGTTTCAGAGAACCATCAAAAAATTTTAAACCATGAGCGAATAGAAAAAAATCATCCTATAATATAAAATCAATAATTCGTATGTAAGAAGTTTATAATACGACAATAATTGTTATACCAATAAATGAATCAATACGGCAATAATCTAATTTTATACAACAATAATCAATAATTGTAAAAAATCAATAATACGACAATAATTGTTATATCAATAAACGAATCAAAAGTATTGTAACAAAATAATCTACTTTACTTTTTTTTTCAACGGGCTAAAGGATAGCTGACGGGTCACTAGCCCACCCGATCATCTCCATTACTCGAGTACAGAACCAAGACCACGTTCAAAAGGAAACTCGATTACCTTAGGTGAGAAAACCACCTAGTCCAACCTGAAACCCCCTGATTTTTGTCATAGGTTGGACTTGAACCAAGAGCACTCCATATTTTAATAAAGTTTTAGGATATCTTACCTCAACCACTTAGGCTAAATATCATTGTTGATAATCTAATTTACTTAGTTGGTATTGTTTTAATTTGGGTATTAGATTGGGTTTGAATTGGGTAAATACTAGCACGCCAAACTAATTATGATTGTTGTCGGACTCTAAAGTTTAATATGCTAAAAATAATTAAATTGTTATCGGGTTTGTTAATAACCTATATGATTTTTTAAAAGTAAATATACATACACATATAATATAGAGTAAAATATTATTTCCATCCCAGACGTTTCATTGGGCAAATACTAACGCACCAGACGTTTCATTAAGATCTCCGTCAAATATTAGGATAGCTTAGTCTTTTTCAATACCCTAATTATTCAATTAAAACAAATTAACCAATTAATTTTTAATTAAAACTACAAAACATATGAAGCTACTAGTGAGACTGGTCGCTTCGATTTAAAAGCTTAGATTAACTTTAACCCACGTTGTTCGATTGAGGTCTGCTGTAAGATTTCAGTTAATCTTTATGTTTTGTTCGAACATGTACCGTTGTTCGATTGAGATCTACTGTCACATTTGTTTGATTGAGGTCTGTTGTTGTTACGTTTGAACAAACGTGACAATATAGCATACCTTAATCAAACAAAGCCTGACAACAGAAGACCTCAATCGAACAATGGTACACGTTCGGACAAAACGTGAAAATTAATTGAAATCTCATAGCAGACATCAATCAAACAATATGAGTTAAAGTTAATCGAAGCGGCCAGTCTCACTGTCGCTTCATGTGTTTTTAGTTTAAATTTAATATTAATTTGATTAATTTATTTAATTGTATAATTAGGGTGTTGAAAAAGACTAAAATACCATCATATTAACAGAGATCTTAACGGAGTTAGCGGACTGGATGGAACATTTGTGTAACAGCAATATCACGATGCGGTTACGCTGGGCTGTTACAATTTGGTAAACTACGGTGATTGAAATGACAAAAAAAAGTTTTTTGATTGAAATGACAAAAAAAGTTTTTTTGATTGAAATGACAAATTTAATAAAACGTTAAAGATGCAAATAATATTTTACTCTATAATATATTTTAAAAGAGAATTCGAGCCCTCAAGAGAGATCGGGTCCTAAACGATCACCCACCCTCAGGGCCGCACTTGCTTATCATGTTGGTTAGTAGACGTGTAATGAGGTTTTATGAGTTTTCCTTACTCGTGATTGCCAAAAATAAATATTAAAAATTAGGATATTGTCTGATCTTTTGTATGGCAGCTGGAAGCCACGTTGGTTCATTAACATGTACGTCATGTAAGATACGTATATACGACGTTAGAATTGATCTTGACTTAGACTATTAGTTCTAGAAGTACGGGCCAGAACAAGACGTTGAAGCGATAAAGTTTGATTATTAGGATCTTTATGTTAGGATGTTGTGAAACGATAAAGTTTGGGTAGCTTTGTTATGTATTAAATATGGTTATAATTATGATTATGATATCTTTATTATTCTATCGTTTAGTACTAAAGGTGGGTGTTCCGGTAATGTTATTGAGAAATATTGACCAGAAAAGTGGTTTATGTAATGAAACAAGATTACAGGTCATGTCACTTCGTAATCGAGTCATAGAGGCAAAAGTAATATCTAGATCAAATATTGGAGCTCGGACATTCATCTCAAGAATTAATTTGATGCCATCAGACAAAAGGATTCCATTCAAATTTCAAAAAAGACAATTTTCAATTTCAGTGTGTTTTGTAATGACAATCAATAAAAGACAAGGACAACCTCTATCCAAAGTTGGCTTGTTCTTGAGGCAACCGGTATTCACACATGATCAACTGTACGTGACGTTGTCTAGAGTTACAAGTAAAGATGAAGTTAAACTACTAATATTAGATAAAGATTGTAGATCTACAAATAAAACATCAAATGTTGTGTATAAAGAAATATTTAGAGATTTATAATTAATGCAAGTACCTTTTTTAAATATGCATATTTGTTTAACCCGTGTATTACACGGGCAATAACCTAGTATATAAATACATAGCCATTTGTTTTGAAAAATTGGTTCAAAGGGTCCATGTTTTTTAGTATATATGGATATGATATTGTAACTTTCATTCATGTGAGGACACGTAGATGGAGTTTAGTTGAGATCAGACGAACTGCCTAACAAGATATTATGTGTCTCCTATATGTTTTGATTTATTAGTATATATTGCATTACAAGTAGACAAACACTATCAAAAAATTCAAGAGAGAAAGATGGGACTTTCGCAAAATACCATCATAATAGAGATCTTAACGAAGTTAGTGGAGTGGACGAAAATAACAACATTTGGTAAAATATAATGACCGAGATGACAAAAAAAAAGTTTTTTTTGATTGAAATGACAAATTCAATAAATCTTTAAGGACGAAAATAACATTTACTCTATAATATATATTTTCAAAAAAGAATTCGAGCCCTTAAGAGAGATCAGGCCCTAAACGATCACCCACCCCTCAGGGCCGCACTTGCTTATCATTTTGGTCAGTAGAAGTATAATGAGGTTTTATGAGTTTTCCTTACTCGTGATTACCAAAAATAAATATTAAAAATTAGGATATTATGATCTTTTGTATGGCAGCCAGAAGCCACGTTGGTTCATTAACATATACGTCATGTAAGATACGTATATATGACGTTAGAATTGATCTTGACTTAGACTATTAGTTCTAGACGTACGGGCCAGAACAAGATGTTGAAGCGATAAAGTTTGATAATTAGGATCTTTATGTTAGGCTGATGTTGAAGTGATACAGTTTGAGTAGCTTTGTTGTGTATTAAATATGGTTATGATTATGGTATCTGGTATGTCTTATATTTCTTTACTTCTTTTTAGAGATATGTTATTTAAACGCCTAAGGGAACACCCTAATGATAAATGGTGTGTTTTTTAAATTGGAGGTTCTAGTTTGTGGAGAATGTGATAGATTTATCTATATCTATACTATATATAATACAACTCTTTGGATAATTATGTAATTTTAATTCATTTGTAAGACATTTAAGAACAATCTGGTTGCATTTAGTACAAGTGATTATGCATAAATAAATTTTTATTTACAACTTTATCTCTCCATATATCTATAATCTATAATCTATAATTCTTTATAATACAACTCTTTGGACAACTATATAATTTTAATTCATTTGTAAGACATTTAAGAACAATGTGGTTGCATTTGGTACAAGTGATTATACATAAACAAATTTTTATTTACAATTTATCCCTCCACATAGTATAGTAATATATATTTGCAATCCCACATTGACCAAAGAAGAAAACAAAATAAAAGTTCAACACTTATAAAAAGGATACATAAACTTGAGGGGAAAGAAGCTCATGATTTGCGAATCCTTTGTTATACAAGGGCATGAAAAAGAGCAATTGCGGTTGAAATTTAAGTGTTATTTTTTCCTTTTTGATTTTTTTTTTGATTTGTCTCTGGTTTATATGGTGGGTTTGAATTCGGTTCTCCACGAGTTTCTATTAACATGATAGATAAGTCATGTTTAAGTTTGAAGTGTTTTTTGAAGTTTATAACATTATGTTATTCGGTTTATAAAAATCTATTGATATTTTACTAGAATAATCAATTCATGTTTATCTTTAACTTCAAACCCTAAAATATTTATATTTACAAGAAAGACAACATTTGTATGTCGACATTTAAGATTTTGGAGTACATCAATAATTCTCTTATTAATTATGACTAAATTATAAATTATTTAAAGACAATTGTTTATAGAGTTAGAAAAGATGTTATACCATCGTTTAACGCGGTTGTACCTGCTATTACTTTATAAAGTATTTGAGATGTACAATTTAGTAATTTCCTTAAAAGTTTAAAACACTTAAAAAAAGAGTGATTGCAATTGACACAAGTGTTGATGTATAAATACTCACCATTTACTACTTCATCCCTCTGATGATTAATTATTTTATCACATATTGGCATGGCAAGAAAGTCAAAAAGGATTTAACTATTATAAAAAAGATCCATGATAACTAGAAGAAACCTACATTGATGTGCGCTTATTGTGTGTGTTGTTTTGTATTTTTGGTGCATGACGAAGAAAAAGTTGATGTTTCATAATTTGTTCTACAATCAAAGTTTCAAAGATCTCGTTTCATTTTGATTTTTTTGTTTGAACTCCGGTTTACATAGTCCGGTTTGACCCTGGTTCACGGGTTTGAGAATAACCCCCAGTTCAATAAAGTCGGTCAAATACATGTTAACCGGCCCGGTTTCACTTGAGGTTTGTGGTTGAACAAGTCAAAGCGGCCAATCCGGTCGGTGTTCTAAACATTGAATATAATTAAATGGAGTGAGTGTTATCCCATCACGTAGCACGTAAGCATTTGAGATGGACAATTTGATAATTTCCTCAAAATTTTAAAAGACGTAAGATAAATGTTGTTGCATTTCATACGAGTGTTGGTACATTAATCTATACTATATTTACAATTCTTTCCCTAACCAAAACTATAAAAAATATTCATATCCCACATCGGTTTTATAGAAAAATTAAGGTAGCCTCCAACTCCTATATAAGGAGTCATTTGCTTTAAGTTAAAAGAGGAGTTGTGTTTTATGCGCATGCCTTCTTATATATTATTAAACATTAAACCAAATTGATAAAAATCTTTTTGGTTTTCAATCGGCCATATCAGCAGTTGCGGGTTAAATTGTTCGGACCGCCTGGTCTGCTTTTAAATCATAGGTTAGCACAATAAGGAAGGATTAGTCAAATATACAAAGTTTTACAAACTTTAATACCTTGTCGTATCATACGATCTCACACATTATTGCTTGTAAGTTTAAGACACGTAAGAAATATGCGGTTGCATTTCATATAAGTGTTGATGTATATTTCATATTTACAACTTTGTCCCTAAACCAAAACTATAATCAAAGTATCTATCACATGTTGGTTGTGTATAAAAACCAAAGCAGTATCCAACTCTTATATAAGAAGTTCTTTTCTCAAAGTTGAAAGAGAAGGAGTTGTGTTTCACGTGCATGCCTTCTTGTACGTCACTAAACATAAAACCAAATCGGCAAAAATGTCTTTTAGTGTTTTAAATAACGGTGCCGATGGTTCTCAGTTAATCCCAGTTGAACCGGCCAGTTTAAATCATTGGTTAGCAAAATAAGGGAGAGTTGACTAAGGATACAAAGTCCTAAAAATATTATACCCCCGCGGCACCGAGCGGGTTTCACCACTAGTCTTAAAAATGTATTTATTGGTATTAAAAAAATTAATCCTAGCTCTAATTTATTTTTAATTAATTATCGTTCGAACAATGTAATATTAATGTATGACATATATAACACTAGACACTAAGAGAAAGAATGTAATATATTGATACTAGGTTAGATACTCGTGTGTTACGCATATAAAAAGATATATATGATATATTTATAATCTAATACAGTTTATAGATATATGATATATTTATAATCTAATACAGTTTATAGATAAGACATCAATGATCAGTGAAATTATATATATTTCTTTGTATATAGTGCATGATTTTAACTTTTTTATGTTAATTATAATAGTATGAAAAATTATATATTTACATCTAACAGTAACATTTTATAATAAATTTAAAATGTCTTGTCAATGATGGTATAAAACGAACAATTAGAGTGAACAAAAACTTTAATAAATAGATAAATGCATATAAAAAGAAAAAAAAATCAATTTAAATTTTTTTGAGTAAACTGAATCACATGAACACAAAGTGTGTGAATAAATCTTGATTTTAATATTATGTGATCATATAATTTAATTATTAAAAATAATGTAAGAAAAACATTTGAAATGTTTCTATATCAATTATATTTTCAAATATAATACTTCGGCAATCTAATTATAAAGATTAAAAATGACAAATAAACATATTATAATGCGAATGCTTTTAATTTTGTTTCTATATTTGTGTAAAAATTTAAATGGCAAGGGTTTTCACTAAAGTTGGTTAAATTCTTCAATATCATATATATAAATATAGATTCATTTGTTTTGAAAAATTGGTTCAAAGGGTCCACGTTATTTTTAGTATATATGAATATGTTATTTGTAACTTTCATTCATGTGAGGACACGTGGATGGAGTTTAGGTGACGATTAAACGAAGTGTCTAACAAGATACTATGTGTCTCCTATATGTTTTAATTTATTAGTAAAGATTGTATTTACAAGTAGACAAACACTATCAAAAAATCAAGAGATGAAGATGGGACTTTCGCAAAATTTTCTTATCATTCGTTCCATTGAGCAAACATGCATCACAAAACGTTGAGCACATGGGTAATAATAGGAAATAGCATTTGCGCCCTAAAAGAAACATGTAGACATGGGTAAATAATAGGAAATCGATTCATGCTGAATAGTAGGAGGAGCAACGTTGAGAACACATGTAATGTTGGTTCACTGTCTTTAACCCGTATAAATAGGTAACCTCATCCCGTTAAAAGGGTGTGTGTCCTCATGATCCAGATCTGTTGGCGGCTAGCTGGGCTATGGAAGCTCATTGTCGGATTGATGCAGGAGGAATTGTGGTGGTTTGAAATATTGGTGCTTTTTCGGGCAATTGTAACAAAGGCTCAGAACATGACGATTACGTATTATACATTTCCTTGGCGATCAGCTGTTTGACGAGGAGTGATGGCTAGGACGGCGAATGGTTTTCCAATAAGGGTGGGTTGGGTCAGGGAGGGATGTGGAGAGGTTTGATCGATGGATTAACTTCTCTCTGATGAGACGTGCTAAGGTGGAGGCTTGGTGTACGCGTGTATATCAATTTTGAGGCCGTAATGAAGGAATTCTTTAAAGCGTAAGACGACAACTCATTCACATGATTGCCAATCTTTTCATACTCTGATTGGTAACACTACGATGGTAGAAGTTTGGTGGAGCTTAAAAAGCTTGTCTTCATAAATTACGATACGTTGATGGGCGATAATGAAGTTGCAAAGCGCGTCTGAATTCCAAAAAAGTGCCTAAGAGATTATTGTTTGAATCATGTTTAAAAAACTAGGGCTAAGTGTTATGCATTTGGGATGATATGGTATGTGAAGGGGTTTTCGGCTTGCAATATTCGGTCAAGAGGGTGTGAGCCATCAAAAAAAAGTTAAGTATTTTGAGTGGTCTTTCTGTTTTTGATGGTGGGTTTCATAACGATGGACCGGTGTGGCCTGAAAAGTTGGTCGTATGTTAGGATGATTCTCCATGAGGAAATGTTATCAGTTAGTTTGGTTAGAGCATAATGGATTTCTTATTTTTATTCATATAATTACATTAAAAATTACTATTGTTTATCTCTCATTTTCAACTAAATAATATTTTTTATATCATTATCATTACTTTTTTCTTTCTCCTCCACTCACAACCACTTTAAAAAATATTAAAAAAATTATAGGGATTGAACAGTGATTCCCCAAATATAGCGATGAACAGTAACATTTTCCTTTTTCTTCACTCAAAACCATTTCATATAATATATGAAACACACTCACATCTTTTTAGGGATTCCACTGTGAATACTCTTATGGTGGTGGCAATGTTAGGTATGATTTCGAGTTGTTTGTTCATGGAGGTAGAGAGTGATTCGAATTGGGAGGTGGTTTAGGAGGTGTTGCCCGTGTGGGGCATCATGAGCTAATCAAACTATTCGATCATGACGAGGATTGTTACTTCAAGGGACAGTATCTTAACGGGGATATTGTGGTAACATCAAAGGAAACACATCAAATAATGTAGCCTTTTTGAGTAGGAAAACACTCCTAAGAAAGAAAGAAAAGACTTTTGCTAAATTTTCTACTGATCATTTGCAAAATGTGTTATTGTTTGGAGAACAAGTATTAAAATAATTTAAAGGAAATAACATTTTTTTTCTTTTGTGGTCATAACAAGTTACGACATTTAACAATTTAAGGAATGAAACCACACTTTATATCATGTAATTGGTCGCGACGATAAGAAACCCAAAGGGAAGCGGATTTGATGAATAGGCTAAGGGTGTACATGGATTCGTCAAAACTATGTAAACCAACTGAATAACTAACTGGTTAGGTCGAGCTATGTAACATATCTTGGCATCTTGTAAAAATGTCAAAATGTAAACACGGGTTCACATTTGAGTCAGTTGGTTGATGAACCCGGCATATTAATAAGACTTGATATACACATACGTATTTATATCAAGAATTATTTAAAAATACTAGTAATATACTATTACTATTTTAAAATAAATCTTTCATGACGATTCTATTTTTTTGGTACCAACTTTAGTTTCTAAGGATTTTGTAGGTTGACTCTGTTGTAGTTTTATTCGTGCAGATCTATTGAGCCTTTAATTCTTTCAAGCTTCCATCACCTGCAGTTGCACTAGTGCCGACACTTCCTGAGACGACCAAAAAGTAGAAATTGTCATCTGTTGTGCATAGGCTATATTGGATTAATTTTACTCAATTGGAGCTTAAAACTACACATAATGTTTGAACTTTGGTGCCGCTTAACTTAGTAATCTGACTCAATTGGATCTTAAAAATTATGATTCAATTGAGTAGATTGAATACAAAAAGCTATCTACACAAAATATTGAATGAACACATGGTTTTCTACTTGCATATATAATTATATGAACATTGATTGTTTCCATTGCATTGTGTTAACATTAAGTAGACTTTTTATTTTGTAATGTACTAGTTCTTTTAAATCTTAGCTCTTAAGACTTTGAATAGACAGTTATAGTTATGTAATATATGTAGTATGTTGAAACCTCATTGTTGACCTAAAGACATCAATTGAATGGATTTTGTTTGCGTAAAAGATTTCTTACTATGGCTCACATACATTGTTGGTTTTAATGGTAGTATGATATCATTATTTCTTACGGGAATGAGTTGAAGAGAAGAATGAAAGCTTATGTTAGATAGTGGTTGGTAGAAATAGAAAATCATACAATTTTGTTGTCAATCAAGTTCATCTAGACACCTTCATATGAATAATATTTTAATATATTTTTTTGTTACACCCATTTGATCTAGTTTAAAAAAATATAACAAAAATTGACACATTTATAACTATATGAGTCGACTATTGTCGCATGACTTAGTTGTACCTATATTATTTACCTTCTGTTCGTTAGCTAATTATTTTCATATTAAAATGTGTTAGGATCATAAAAAAAATATAGTTGAAAAAAGACCCGAATGTTTTTTTTTCTTTGCTTTAAGCCGCCCTTGGTCGTGGCGAGGAGAGAAACACTGTCGTGGCCACAACCAAGCCAAGGAGCCATTCCGTGGCCACGCCACACTAGCTTGGTGTTTCAAACGCGGGCCAAACCACCACCTAGGACCACTTATTAGCCCGTGATAAGCATGTCGGCAAGCCTAAGCATAACAAAACATCAAAAGTCTAGAGAACACAAAAGAGGGTCGTTGTTTGCGACTGTGATCTGTAGTGGCGTTATGGTGGGGGTGTGGTGGTTGTAGACTTGCAGCTAGGGTCGGCCCAAGCCTAAAACTAAGATTTTGGGTCCCCAGTTTTATAGGACCTTTAATTTTGTAGAGTAGATTTATACATGTAAGAAATTTGACTAGGCTAAACATTTAAAAAACTGGGCCTTAATTTTGTGAAGTACATTTATATATGTAAGAAATTTGACTAGGCTAAATATTTTATTAAGTTAGCTGGGTCTTCAATATAAATGCAAATATACACTTTATTAACTTAGATGGGACTCTTAAATGTACACTTTATTAATTTAGTTGGACTCTTATCCAACAAATTTACATCATATAAAGATAGAAAAATAAATTAATTTAAACATCTATTAACGTATAGAAAAATAAATTAATTTAAACATCTATAACGTATTAGTTTATTATTATCAGTCTCGAATCTGGATAAAAGAGAAGAGTTTAATAAGAAAAAAACTATAAACGACCCCAATTTTTTGAGTTAAGTGGTGCCAAAATAGTTGAGCCGACCCTAGTTCAGCGGGGGTGTGGCCTAGGCCTAGTGGCTCAATGGGATGCTAGCTGTGCAGACTAGAGGTTAGGGTGCAAGTTTCAAAACAAAAACCTCAATGTAAAAGGTCACTTTGCTTGACCATTCACTTTCAACTTTCAAAGTTCCAGACTTCAATCTAGGCCAAAGTAAAACAGCCCATAACTGTGGGGCTAAATTAAGAGAGATATATTTAATTTTCTTTGGGCTGTTTACATTCAAATTTCAATAAACTCAATTCTGCATTTCTATGCTTTCAAACATTATCCAAAGTATCGCCTTACGGCTCCGGTAGTGACTAGTGGATATGACTCGGAAAAATTAGATAACGGGTCAAAATTTTAAAAACGACATTTAACAAAATTTACTTGAGTGGAGTTGACCAAATCACTTTTAAAGCTTTAAATCCTTTCAGATAATTAATGGATTCAAAACTACATTATTTGCAATATTACTAAATGTTTAGTTATAACTAGGTATTTTTCCCGCCCTTTGTCTCGGGGAGATTTATAGAATTGCCATTGGGCATAATTTCGAGATTGGTTTAGGCTTAGCGTTAGACGGAGCGCATCGGCTGCAACTCAGGTTGTAAGTACACAAAAGTGTACTCACCGTCCATGGGGAATGCCACGCCAAAGCCCCGGTTTGCGCCAAAGTCATCATCACCAAATGAATTGAGATTTGTCAATATTAATCACTTGGACCAGTCGCAAAACAAAACAGACATTCGTAACCAAATTGCAGGCCGTTTATCAACCGCAACCAGCAAATATAACGCATGGATACCGAAACTTAAATCAAAACTTAAGGTCCAACATCAGCAATTTAGGATCCATCACAAACATATCACCCATCTATACTCACAGACAAACCTCAAGAATAGATTTAACTCATAAACCAAAATCAAAGCTCATCAACATAACACATGTCAGATTGAAGAAGCTCAACATCATTGTAAACATATCTAAAAAGTCTCATAACAACCCATCTAGGGTTTCAGCTGAAAACCAGCTATAACCTGTTAAAAAGACATTAAAAAATCAATGTCGGTAACATGATCAAGTCTCAGACCAAAGGGCCCTAGTCATCATCGACTGAAAAAAATAGAAAGCCCCAACATAATCGAGCACCAAATCATAACCATCATAGACAGATGCAGAGTGATAATCGAAGAGGTGAAGACACGAAGGAACCGGCTGGCAAACTGCAAGGGCGGACGACCATTATTGGCAGGAAACACCACCCGAAAAGGTGGTTCCTCCGCCTCCTTCTCTATTCTCTCTCTATAAAATAGCATAGAACTCGAGAGGGGGGAGGCCAACGAATATCACGGTTAGATGACCACACGATGGTGGCCGACGGGAAAACACCACCGGAAAAGCTGGTCATCCCCCCTCCTCTCTCTCTCTCTAGTAACATCTTTGATCTTCAAAAATGACAAAGTAGATGACTAAGGGACCGTTTGATTACCACTGACTCGTAAGATTTGAAGTTAGAAAGCTGACCTAGTTAGAAGTTCTGAATGAGTCTGCATCTGGCTGAAACTTGGCTATTTGATTCAGTATCTGACTGACTCTGCTGAATGATAAAAATAACCATATTGCCTGAAGTTCTGACGAGTTTGTATGTAACTGGTGTTGTGTAATCAATAAAAATGACCAAATTTTAAAAATAACATAATAGCTAAAATTCAAATGAATAAGCATAAAATGTTTGTATAAATGTTGCAGATCGAAATAAGTAAATATATTAGGTTTTGATTAATCTTCAATCTTCAACTCTTATCATTCTACGATTCCTTCAAGTTCACAGCAATTGTAAGTTCTAACAAAACTTCCAACGTTAACTAATCATCCCTAAATTGAATCCAAACATACCACCATACAATTACAGTATCAATCAGCAAATCAATCAGAGATCTAATAGATTTGATGAAGAATATCGCGTACGGCATCAGTTCATAACTACACATGAGCCAACCACAATCGAGATCTAACAACACAATCGAATCATGAAGCGAATTAGAGCAATTACGAATCGAAGAAATACTACCGCTGAGAGGTGGCTGATCGGAGTTGGGGGAAACGGGGTAGGGCACGGGAGTTGTAGAGGAGGGTTCCGACGGAAGCAATGGAGGTGATGGTGGTGGCGGTGGTCGCGCGAGGGTGGTGGGAAGACGGGGGCGGTGCGATGCCTTCTTTCTGGTCAGGGAACCCGATTTTAGGGCCTGGGTTAGACCTTAGACCCGGTCAGGCCTCCTTTTCGCGCCAATAAAACACGCAGCGGTCAGCGGCTGACTGAGGCAAATCAAACACAGCCTAAATAAGGTAGAAGACCCTTGAAGACCACAAAACTACCGTGGCAATTTAGAAAGAATGAAATATGTATAGTCCCACCGACGAAGTGCTTTAATACATAATAGGTTTTTGGAATTGATAAACATTATCAAAATGACGTTTGTTTATGTATTTTTTATTATTACTATTATCGTTGGTGTATTATTATTAATATTTATCACCGGTGATATTAGTGATTGTCACACGTAGAAGTTTGTTTACTTACAATTTACAAATGAAAGTTATCATATGATATTTAAGAGTAAACAAGTTTCTTATAAAAATTGGCAAATTGGATTTTAATAATCCAAAGTATTTACCTATTGGCAGATAGTAATCATACTATAAATTTGGCCGGTAACAATCTCAACTTCTTTATTACAAACAACAGCCCAAGATATATTATTAGGTCTAGATGTCTTGTATAGGTTTAGATGATAGATCAACTCTTGTAATCACTCTTGTAATTAAAATTTTGATGATATAATAAATGCATGAGTACATAATGAGTTTATGAATTGCATGATATTGTATCTCATAATATATGTGTTGATTGTGTGTGGATTGCAGGAAACATAAATGTAGTCAATTTGGAAAATTGACTAAGTGTTAGAACACTGCGGATGAACCAACACTCTTCGTAGATGTTCTCAGTAATACAACTGAAGGTACATCCGTAGATCTCCTGCGGAAGAACAACAACAGCTGAACAAGTCCAAAGATCAAGTGGAGCTGCTGAAGGAGCTTGCTGCTGAAGAAAAGAACTCATGCGGAAGCACAATCATTGAAGAACAAGCACTGAAGACTAAGTGTTGTTGCTACGGAAGACAAAGGTCCTGCGGAAGAAGGACTTCTACGGAAAGACTGTTTAACACGTATGATTTCGCCATCATAGTGGTCAACAGAAAGGTCAACAAGTCAACGTGGTAGAACAACAACATTAATGGCAGTGGAAGACATATAATTCAAGCGAAGATACCACGTCACATCAACAATATTATTGTATTTATTTCATGTAAATCACGAACTCCTATACCTATAAATGTGGCAAGGATTCGGATAGCTATAGGAAGTTAGCTTATTATAGCAACAAGATAGCGAAAGATTAGCAATGCTCTAGGAACAGAATAAGATCTCTATATAACAAGAGATCAAGAACATGTAACAATGATGATCAACATACGATCAAGCAACATCGGATCATATAACAATCATAACAAAGAATCAATAGCAGAAGAAGCATTACAATCGATTGATTGTAATTATTGAGCGATCGTGTGGTTTGTTATTATTATTTTGATTATTCATTATACTGTTTGATCGATTTCAAGTTCATTAATCAATTAATAGCAAGTATTGGTATTCCGCGATCAATATTGTTAAAATCAAATCTAATAATTCCTATATCGATCCTTGGATTCATAGGTGGTATCAGAGCCTGGTGCTCATTGATCCAGATCAATTGATCTATCGTGTTTTGATGTGTTTAATCGATTTTTGCTAAAACAGAGTTGTTGCTTTTCTAAATTAATTAACAGAGTAATTCAGTTGTGGGTGCTATCAACCTCCTAAACTGGAAAACATATCTGATTTCAAACTTGGAAAATCAGGTTTAGGAATCATGTAATTATACAGATTCTGATTTATGGGTTTCGATTACTAAAGGACCTTATATTCCACCTGCGTTAGGAACGGATTATAAGGATAATAATCAACCCATAAGTCTGAAAATCTGTCACCTGATGGGCTAAGAAAGTCAAGATTGACATCAAAGCCTATAGATGCTTACTATGGCTTTACCTGAAGATATTTGATCAGGTGGAATCATATAAAACAGCTCACTCGTTATGGAAAATACTGCACACACTGTGTGAAGGAAGTGAGAGTTAGGAGCATAAAGAAGGATAACTCTTCGCTCACAATATGAAACCTTTCATCATATGCGGTGAGTTAGTGTTGAAATCTAATGAATAACAGAATGTTGTAATTGCAGAACACAATCCTTATGAACACTTTTTTTGAACAAACAAATGAGTACCTTTCTCCTCTCTTGAATTCGTGTGAACCGAAGAAGAACCGAGAATCACAACCAAATTAATCAAAGATAATAACTTGGATAAATCTCAGAAACGTGATTAACACTATCAGATTAAACCAATGACCGCAACTATCAATGTTTTAATCGGATTCAAACTAGGATTTTAAGAATCAAAACCTTTTGTTTTGTGAGAGAGCTTTGCGATTGAAAGAGAAAGATGTCATATCAAAACAGAACCGAGAGTTTCATTTACATACTCAACCCAAAATAAACCGACGAAGTGAATAGAAACTGTCGACCGATCTTGAATTTTGTCCATCGGTCAATTCCTCCGACCAAAACAAAACTCATCGAGCCCTGTTCTGTTCTTCCTTCTGTCTTTCTTTTCTTCTTTTGTTTCCTTATCCTACGATCTGATTCAACAAATTGACATATGGATTATAAATTGGGCTTCATTTTTGGGCTATATAATTAAATGGTTATGTAAGCCCAATTAATTTTAATACTCAAACCCAATCCAATAAATCAATATATTTATATATACATGTACATTAATTGTATTAGTGTAAAACGAGTCCGCACTCCCGCGTCACCTAACTCGTTTAATCACTACTACAATTTCTCGGATCAACAAGTTAATCCAATAACGCTAAATTTATTGATAACACGAAAATTATCAACATTCCTCCCCATTTTAGTGATATCCATGATTAACTTAAATATCTCTTGCATAACACAAACTTATGCATAAATGAAAGTGTCCTGAGGATTGAATTTCATCTTAGTATTTCACATTCAATATTAGAATATCAGGGTGTCACATGGATTGAACCCTTGCTATCCATAAATAACTAAATTAAATATACACACAAGTTCACAAATTTAGATTCTCACTTGACATAATATTTACTACCCTGTGTCCTAATCCTTCAAAGAATACATTGAAGCCAAGTCCAAGCTTCTTAAAGCGGCTAAACTTCATATTCTTATAGGTAGTTTCTTTTAATCTTGCACCTGCAAATGCAATTATCAAAGAACTATTAAGAAGATTACTTCAACCTACTTTATCTTGCAGTCAGAAACACAAACCTTGGGATGATGTATTAATGTGTTCCAATTTCTACATGACAAGCTTTCCATATTGAATTCAACATCTAACATTGTATTAGATGGAAATGGGTGTCTTGACACAAGAAAATTTAAATGACTTTAAACCCATCCCTATGGCTAATCTTTTCACGAGATCTCTCCCTAACCTTTTGTTAGGTGATCAGCCAAATAAATTCAGATTTTACAAATTCAATAGATATCAAACACTCATGATTAATTCCCTAATCATGCTATGTCTAACACCTAAGTGTCTAGACTTCCCATTTACACTTGATATATGCTTAGCCAAAGTAGCTGCACTATCATACCTGATAGAGATAGATGATATCGGTTTGACCATAAAGGTATCTCAAAGATCAAATTTCTTAGCCATTCAGCTTCTTACAGCCACAGCTAAAGCAACAAATTCAGATTCCATAGTCGAATTAGTTATGCAAGTTTGTTCTTTGATGCCCAGGAAATAGCACCACTACCAAGTAGGAATACCCACCCACTTGTCGAAGAATGATCTTCCATATTTGTTATCCAACTTGCATCAGGAGTACCCTTCTAAAAATGAAGAAAACCTAAATAACACAAACCATAATTTATGATTCTTTCAAGTATTTAAAAACTATTCACAGCTTGCAATGATGCGTACTTGGATTACTGGTAAACCTACTCAGTTTTTCCTACAGCATATGCTATATCAGGCCTTGTGCTTATCATAGCATACATCAAACATCCAATAGCTTTTGAATATTCCAACTATGAGATAGAGTCACCTTTATTAGGCATAAGCTTTATATTAGATCTATAGGAGTACTAATCGGAGAAACAATCAAAGTAATGAATTTCTTCAATACTTTTTCATGTAATGAGATTGAGTTATTAATATTCCATTATTGTTTCGTTTTATCGCTTATACCTAGGATAAAATCGCCTCCCCAGATCTTTCATATCAAAATTAGAAGACAAGTAATTTCTTAGTCTTATCAACCTGATCTTGGTCAGTACCAAAGATCAACATATCATCAACATACAGACAATAATTACCCCTTTCCTAGAGGAATTGAATTTGCTGTACACACACTTATCTGCTTGGTTCAATAGAAACCATTAGAAAAGATAACTTCATCAAATTTTTGATGCCATTGTTAGGAGTGTTTTAGACCATATTGTGATTTGATTAATTTACATACTTTATGTTCTTGTCCTGGTTAAAACAAAGCCTTAAGTTGTTCATGTATACCTCTTCATCTAGTTCACCATTCAAAAAAAGTTGTTTCATATCATCTGATGAATTATCAGTTTTGAATTGAAGCTAAGGCAAGTAATAATCTTATAGTGGAAATCTAGCAACTAGAGCATATGTATCAAGAAATCAATTCCTTCTTTTTTTTAAAGCCTTGGATAAACCAATCTGGCCTTAAAACTTGTCTATGCTACCATCAACTTTCATTTTATTTTAAATATCCACTTACAACCTAGAGGTTTACATCCAGGTGGTAAGTCAGTCAATTTCCACGTATTATTTTGCATAATGGAATCCATCTCATCTTGAATTGCCTCTTTCCAGAAAGCAACATCTCGAGATGCCATTGCTTCATTGTAAGTCTTCGGATCCTCTTCGAAATTAAAGCAATATTGATACTGATAGCTAATATCCTTCCTGGACCCTTCAACTAAGTAAAGATGGAAATCAGAACCAAGGATTGGCCTTTCTTGTTCTTGTGCTTTTCTTGGTTCAGAAGGTCTAAATGTACTGTCAATATTAGAAGATGCTTTAACGGAATCAATAGCTCTATTCTCAATAGATCAAGAATCCTTGTTTGAGAATTGTGGATGCAATCCTTAGGCTTAGGCATAGAAGTGAATCTGCCTTCATCAAAGATAGCATCCCTTGATTCTATGACAGTGTTACAGACACCAAGTCATTAGGTTCTATAACATAAAACCTATAGGCTTTTGAGTTTTCAGCATATCCTATAAATATACAGTCTATTCCTTTCTCACCTAAGTTCTTTCGTTTAGGTTCGGTAAGGCGAACAACAGCTCTACAACCCCGACTTTAAATAGTTAAAGTAGGAGGTTTCTTTTCCATAACTCATAAGGAGTTATTTTGTTTCTTTTATTAGGAGTTCTATTCAATAAATAGCAAGCAATTAGTATTGCTTCTCCCAGAATCCATCACTCAGACCAGAATATGATAACAAGGAATTAACCATTTCTTTAATGTTCTATTTTTCCTTTCAGCAACACCGTTCTATTGTGGTGTATAAGGGGCTGTAGTTTGATGTATTATTCCAGTGGACTGAAAGAACACTGGATCATAATACTCCCCTCCCGGTCAGTTCGAAGAGTTTTAATTTATTACCATGAAACAATTCAACTTCTTGTTTATAGACCTTAAATTATCAAGTGTTTCATCTTTAGTATGAACAAGATATACATAACAGACCGTGTTGCATCATCTATGTAAGGACTACATACTTCTTATTACCAAGATAATGTGCTATGAAAGTCACATAAATCAGAGTGAATGAGTTCTAATACCTTGGATTCCCTCTTAACATCCTTAAATGGTTTTCTAGTAATCTTAGTTAATTACAAGTGTGGCAATTGTTATCAGCATATCAAGGAGGTATCAAACTCATTTTGGACATACTTTCATTCTAAAGAAATTAATATGACCTAGTCTAGCATGCCATAACTTAGAAATATATCTACTTTGCTAGATAAAGAGGAAGTAATGCATGCAGATTCATTAGCAAATGGAACATGAATATTAAGTTTACATACCATTAGATAACTACCCAAATACAACAAGGTTCCATGTTTAGATAAGATAACTTATCTGACTCAATGACCTGTTTGTAACCACAACTGTTCAAACATAATTCCAGATAAGAGATTCTTTTGAATCCCTGGTACATACAATACATTATTTAGTATTAGTTGTTTTCCAGAAGTAAATACAAGTTTAACATTTCCAATTCCTTTGATAGGCGCAAGTTGCTACGTTTCCCATTCTTAGCACGGATCCATCTTCAATGTTTTAAGATCCTTGATCCACCTTAGATCTTGCACACGTGACTTGTAGCACCCGAGTCTACCCACCACGCAATTTCATCATCCTGGACATAGAATGATTCAGAAATCAAGGAAACATAATTCTTAACAGAATTAAAAACTAAGACAGGACACAAACCTGGTTTCCCATTGTTCGGTCTTTGACCGCTTGGACCGACTACATTAGCCTTACTTCCGCCTGACATTTTCACCCGACAATCTTTCTGAAATGTCCTGTTTTCCACATCTCCAACAAGCAGGTTTTGCTTTCTTATTAGGATGTTGTTATCATTGTTAAACTTGCGTTATTACCGTTGACTGGTTGAACCTTTTGAAATTCCCATCATCTCTTGAGCCCGAAGTGATTCAATTCGTATATGACTACCCAATTGAACCAAAGTCAAATCCTCTTTTGATGTTTTAAAGTATGTTTAAAGTCCTTCCACAGAGGTGGAAACTTGTCGATTATGCTCGACACAAAGATTGACTCATCCATATGCATATCATGTTATGCATATTGACCTAAGATATGTAACAATTCATTATACTATTCCATTACTGGCCTAGAATCTGTCATTTTTTAATTATTAAAATATTACCAGGAATTTCTTGCTTTGATGCATCCTCGCCATGTATTTTGCTTCAAGAGAATCCTAGAGATCTTGGGCAGATTCTGCATTCTGATATACGTCAAACAGTGAATCAGTCATCCCATTGAGTATGTGGCCTCTGCAGATATAATCATCATTTTCCCACTTGAGTCTTCTTCGTTGTTGATCTAAAGTTTCATCTTCCACTATGTCTGGCATAGGCTAGAAAGTACATACGCAACCTTCAATGTTGTCAACAAGAAATGCATCTTCTTTTTCCATCCCCTAAGTCTTGACCCTCAATTTTTCAATTTGGCAAACTTACTAGACATGTCCCGCACCGATTCTCCACTTCCCATGTTAAATCAGATTGCTTGAACTTTTCTCCACACGAATCAAATAAAATTCCAATGTTGTTTTTGGTGAACACACAACCGACTCAAACGATTGTCAAGTAAATTACTTGCAATCAAGTAAATTGAGTCCCAAATTTCAGATTACAGACACCTAAAATTTCAGATTGTAAATAACCCCAAATTTCAGATTCTAACACCCAAAATTTCAGAATAGAAACAACTAAATTGGTTCAATCTTTGTTGAAATTCTAATGAACAACAGAATGTTGTAATTGCAGAACGCAATCCTTATGAACACTAATTTGAACAAACAAATGAGTATCTTTTCTCCTCTTCTGAATTCGTGTGAACCGAATGAAGAACGAGAATCACAACAAATTAATCAAAGATAATAACTGGATAAATCTCATAAAAGTGATTAACACTATCAGATTAAACCAATTGACCGCAACTATCAAATGTTTAATCGGATTCAAACTGAGATTTTGAGAATCAAAACTTTTGTTCTGTAAGAGAGCTTTGCGATAAAGAAGAAGATGTCATATCAAAACAGAACCGAGAGTTTCATTTACATACTCAACCCACAATAAACCGACGAAGTGAATAAGAAACTGTCGAGAAACCGTCGACCCATCTTGAATTTGTCCATCCGGTCAATTTCCTCCGACCAAAACAAAACTCATCAAAGCCCTGTTCTGTTCTTTCCTTCTGTCTTCTTTTCTTCTTTTTGGTTCCTTATCCTACGATATGATTCAACAAATAGACATAGGATTATAAATTGGGCTTCATTTTTGGGCTTAATAATTAATTGGTTATGTAAGCCAATTATTTTAATACTCAAACCCATCCAATAAATCAATATATTAATATACAGTACATTTAATTGTATTAGTGTAAAATGAGTCCGCACTCCGCGGTCACCTAACTCGTTTAATCACTACTACAATTTATCAGATCAATAAGTTAATCCAATAACGCAAATTATTGATAACACTAAAATTATCAACAGTCAGTTCCTCAATAATGCATAGATACATGAAACTTGTTACAGAGATGAACATCTTTGAACTTAAGTACAACAATGAAGAGCTGAACAAAAGATGCTTCATGCCTTACCAGAAAGTTGGACACAGACTGTGTCTATGTTCAAGAACACTATTGATTTGAAGGCAATAGGACTAGACACACTGGTGGCGAAGGTTGAAGCTTTGGAGCTAGATGAAAAGACCAGAGAAACAAGAGTGTGAAGCACCTATAGCACCTTATCAATTCAAAGTGTTAAAGAATGCTGGAAGTGCATTCATCTCCAATGAAGATGAAGATAACTCTTGTGATGAGAGTGAACATGAAGAAGAAACAAGCTTTATGCTGCCAAGTCTTCCAAATCAAGTACTCAAAACAATCACACAGAACAGAAAGTCCAAAGGAAAAGCTGATGACTCCAAGAATAAAAAGAACAACAATCAAACAGAACCAATTACTGTGGTTCTGGAATCAGAAGAACAGAAAGCTGCTTTTGCAGCCTTTAGTTCAAGCTTTCAGGCTTATCTGGGAAGCACTTTGACTCCTGCACACTTCTGTCAACAAGATCTAGAAGAACTTCATCCTGATGAGGTAGAAGAGATGGATCTACAATGGCAAATGGCCATGATCGCCTACAGAGCCAAGATGTACATGAAGAGGAAAAAGGACTGTCTGTAGGAGGAAGATCAACTAAAATTGGTGTTGACAAGTCCAAAGTAAGATGCTTTAAGTGCAATTTATATGGACACTTCTCAAGAGAGTGTAACAGCAATCAACAACAATCAAATGACTCAAGACAGCCTAGTCAAAGAAGTTTTACACAAGCTCAACTGACCAATTCATCCCACCAACAACAAGCAACACTACAGGTACTAACAATGCTAAAGAATCTGGTTTAATTATTTTGCAGGATGGTACTTGTGATTGGAGCATGTATGAAAAGGAAGTACTGGAGGAAAATCAAGCTTTGATGGCTAACATGGAAAACAAAGTTCCACCAATGGCCACAGAGGTAAGAGAAAGGTTATGTTCTTCCACTGTATTGATGAAGTTGAAAGATATAGAACACATGCTCAACAGTTAGCTGATAAAGTAAAAGAAACTCTACTTTTAAATGAATCACATGAAAGAGAACATAAACTTTATCAAGTCAAAATCAATTCTTTACAAAAGGATTTAGATAAACTTTTATCTGAAAATTACAATTTGAAAGCACAAGTTGAGCATTTGACTACGTCTTTAACTAAGTCTATGTCAGATCATGCATCTACTGAAGTGAAACTTCAAAAATTCCAACTGTCATCACAGCAGTATGAGAAACTATTAAACTCTCATATTGAGTCAAAGAACAGATCAGGTTTGGGATTTCATGTTGTTGCACCACCAGTAAATGATAATTACACTCCTTTACCTGAGTCCATGACTAACAGCTTATCTAATCACTTTGTGTCTAGTACCAAATCTGAGTCAACAGATAAAAATCATAATGATGTAACTAATGACACTGAATCATTTGAAACTGAATCATCAAAATCAGAACTTTCAAAACAAAGTCAATCAGAATTTGATTATGATAACTGTGATGATCTGGATGAGGATAATGATGAGCCTCATAATACTAGTTTGGGTAATGGTAAAACTGTTTTAATGAACATCTAATTCCCAAAGTGTTGGATGAAATCAAGCTCCCTTACCCACCAAAACAAAGAAATCTGCTGAAGACCATTTACACAAGGATTGGTCAACTGAATGAAGGCATTCATGCTCTCAACAATCAAAACAAAAGAAAATCAGCAAAAAGAGCTTCGGAAGATAACAAATTCACTTCAGCAGATCTCCTACGGAAGCAGTCTGAGAAAGCTGTAAAATCCGAGAAAATCCATAAACAATCATCTGTAGAAGAAATACAAAATAAGAAAGAATCTGCTGAAGCTTCATCCAGCATCAACAAGGTGAAGGAGTTGAAGCAAAAGAAGGCACTGAGTAAGAAAAAGGCAAAGGTAAAGGCTGCTTCTGATAGTGAAGTTGAAGAGAAGTACTGTAAATGGTGTGATATGCACAATCACAACATAGAAGAGTGCTACTTCAACAGCTATTGCTCAATATGTAATATGAACAATCACATGACATCTGATTGTCACTTCAACAAATATTGTGCAATATGTAACAAACACAATCACTCAACTCAGGAATGCTTCTTCAACAAAAAGAACAAAACAAAGATCCTCAAGAAGAAGCTAGCAGATACCACTGAATCAGACTCACAATCTTCTGAGGATGATGATTCAACAGTCTCAAAACAAAAGAAGCAACAACAAAAGCAGAAAGCTTCCAAGATAAGGATAACAGCTGCTGAGATGCAAACAAAGAAAAAGAAGGACAAACAACAATTTCAAAGCAAAACACCTCACAAAAGGTAGCACTTGAAGAAGATGATGACTTCTTTGATCACTTTGACAAAGGCAATCATGTACCTTAGTTTAAATCAAAGGATGCAGAAACATTTTCTGGGCAATCCTCAACATCAGGATCAAAGAAGAAGGCACTGAAGGAAGGAATGACGACCAAGTCAGTATGAATCAAGATAAAATTACCTCAACATCATCACCAAAATCATCCTCACCCAAAACAAAACATAATGAATCAACTGATATTAAAATTAATTTAGAAACATCAAGGCTCATTATGAGAAAGTTACTATATTAGATAACAATGGCAAGCCCAAGACCATCAAGGCTTGGGCTCCTCGGTCTAATTAAGTTTATTATGTTTTGCAGGAACATCCAAGGAGGACTGACAACAAGTGGTATGTTGACAGTGGCTGTTCCAGACACATGACAGGAAACTGTTCTCTCCTCCATGACTTCAAACATAAAAATGCTTCATATGTAGCATTTGGTGGGGATAAGAAGGGAGGTAAAATCACTGGTGAAGGAATGGTAACCAATGGAGTTCTTAAATTTGAGAAAGTCAATTTTTGTGAAAATTTACAATTTAATTTACTAAGTGTATCTCAAATTTGTGATCAAAACTATACTACTTTCTTTGATAACTCTAATTGTTACATTCTCAAGCCAGGTTACAAAATTCCAGAAGATTGGATCCTTCTCAAAGCACCAAGAAAAGGCAACACTTATGTGTTGGACATGAACAACACAGCCATAACAAGTAAAGAAACATGCCTGATTTCCAAATCATCAGAAGATGAATCTCAACTGTGGCATAGAAGGATGGCTCACTCCAACATGAAAAACATGAATAAACTGGTGAAAAATGACTTAGTCATTGGTGTTCCTAAGAAAGAATTTTTCTGTTCTAATCACTGTTTATCATGTTCTAAAGGAAAACAACACAAAGTGTCACATAAATCTAAAACATTTAACACTAACACAACACCACTGAAGTTATTACACATGGATCTTTTTGGTCCAACTAATGTATTAAGCATTGGAAAAAGGCAATACTGTTTGGTGATTGTTGATGATTTTATTAAATTTACTTGGGTATTTTTCTTAAAACACAAAAGTGAAACATCAGAAATATTAATGGAGTTTATCACCAAGATAGAAAATCAACTTGATCTAAAAGTCAAAATTTTATGAAGTGATAATGGAACTGAATTTGTTAATTATGTCTTAGACTCATTTTGCAAGGACAAAGGCATAGCTAGGCAATTTAGTGCTCCAAGAACTCCATACAGAATGGAGTGGCTGAAAGAAGAAATAGAACTCCAATTGAAGCAGCAAGAACAATGTTGGCTGATTCAAAGCTACCAATAACATTTTGGGCTGAAGCAGTGAATACAGCATGCACTATTCAAAACAGGACATTAATAGTCAAAGAACACAACAAAACCCTCTATTAACTTTTGTTTAAAAGAAAACCTTTCATAGGATATCTTAGAGCTTTTGGGTGTCATGTGTCTGTCTTAAACACTAAAGAACAATTAGGAAAGTTTGCTGAAAAGGCATATGATGGTTTCTTTGTTGGGTATTCCTCAACATCTAAGTCATACAGAGTATATGTCCCATATGATAACATTATGGAAGAAACTCCTAATATGTCATTTGATGAATCCTTGTTTACACAGTTTGTGAAAGGATCATCTTGGTTGTTTGATATAGATGCATTAACTAACTCATTTAACACTGGCTATCTTAATGTGACAGGTGCTACGGATACATGTTATCCTTATGTTCCTCCAAACATGGGTGTACCATTGACTGTTGATCCACCAAGACAAGTTCACACAGATATTCAAAGACACATGATCCTGGTGCTTCAGCTCAAACAAGTAAAGACATGTTGGATGTCCTTGAAACTTCTACATCAGTAGAAGTACAATCTACTTCAGAAGTACCTCCCTCCACAGAGGTTCCTTCCACTTCCGTAGATGTTCCCACTCTGCAGATGATGCACTGAAACTCCCTAAAGTTCCTCACACTTCATAAAACATCCCAACATCAATGCCACATACAGATACACCAATTACAGACTCTGCAGCTGATCCTTTAACTGCTACGGAAGGTATATCCACATCTACGGAAACACAAGTCCATGCAGAACATCATTCAGCCGCGCAAGATCACTATACTGAGGAGTTAGATCACTTTGTTGACTTACCATCACAACAGAATCTGTCCATCATAAACCTGGATTCATCTATCCAAGTTCAAACTGTTCCAACAGTTAGAATTCATAAGGATCATCCAATTGACAACATGATTGGTGAACTCAACAGCAGAACTACAAGAAGGCAAGGGGGAGCTGCCAACACTTGTCTGTTCTCTGCTTTCTATCACAAGTAGTTCCTTCTAACATCACTGAAGCCCTAAAAGACATAGCTGGATTGAAGCAATGCAAGAAGAACTTCAGAATTCAGGAAGCAGAAAGTCTGGAACCTAGTTGATCTACCTGAAGGCCAATATCCAATTGGCACTAGATGGTTGTTCAAAAACAAACTATATGACAGAGGAATAATTGTCAGAAACAAAGCAAGGCTAATAGCGCAAGGATATACACAAGAAGAAGGAATAGACTATGATGAAGTCTTTGCACCAGTTGCAAGGATTGAGGCTATAAGAGTATTTCTAGCCTATGCATCATATAAGAGATTCACAGTTTACCAAATGGATGTAAAGTGTGCATTCTTATATGGAAAAATTGATGAAGAGGTATATGTTTCTCAACCACTAGGCTTTAAAGACCCTCACTACCCTCACAGAGTGTACAAACTTGACAAAGCATTGTATGGTCTTCATCAAGCACCAAGGAAATGGTATGAAACATTGTCGTCATTCCTACTGTAGCATGGCTACAAAAGAGTACAATTTACCAGACACTCTTCCTCAAACATGAACATCAAGATCTCTTAGTTGTGCAAATATATGTTGATGACATCATATTTGGATCAACCAACAAGAGATTGTGTAAAGATTTTGAAGCTTTGATGCAATCTGAATTTCAAATGAGCTCCATGGGAGAATTAACTTTCTTCCAGGGTCTACAAGTTCATCAGCATCAGGATGGCATCTTCATCAATCAAGAGAAATATGTGCTTCAAATCCTGAAGAAATTTAACCTTGCTGAGTCTTCATCATGCAAAACACCAGCATCAACCACAGAGAAAATCTTACCAGATCTAATAGGGAAGTCTATTGACCAAAGACTATATAGATCTATGATAGGATCATTAATATACTTAACTGCCAGTAGACCTGACATAATGTTTGATGTGTGTGTTTATGCTAGGTATCAAGCCGACCAAAGGAGTCTCACTTGAATGCAGTAAAAAGAATTTTCAGATATCTTAAAGGGAAACCTGCACTGGACTGTGGTATCCCAAAGAAGGAGACTTCAAACTGTACTCTTACTTAGACAGTGACTTTGGAGGATGCAACAACACAGAAAATCAACAACTGGGGGTTGTCAATTCATTGGACCAAGTCTTGTTTTGGTAGTGTAAAAAGCAGACTAATGTTTCAGTATTCACAGCTGAGGCTGAGTACATAGCTGCTTCAGTTGGGTGCTCTCAGGTTCTATGGTTGCAAAACCAATTACTTGACTATGGTTACAATTTTCTTTAAACTTCAATTTACATAGATAACCCAGCTGCTATGTTCATCATAGCCAATCCAGTACAACATATTAAAACTAAACACATTGAAATCAATACCATTTTCTAAGGGACTGTTCAGAAAAGGGTCTAATCAAGTGATCAAAGTGGACACAACAAATCAACTTGCTGATTGTTCACTAAAGCCTTTGATTAGTTAGATTTAATTTCTTAATTGAGTCCTTAGGCATGCTCAACTTAGATTAGATCACAAACAACAACAAAAATATTTGTCCATTACTTGTACTCTTATAAGAAAGGCACACATTTTTTAATAACTACATAAGGCAGTTGATATACTATGGATATGATAGTACACTATAACTGGACACTCACTCCTGATCTCTAACCAACTACTACCTACTGATCAGATGCGTTTGATATGTGAATAGGTTCAGCTTGAGTGGAAACTAAACAATGTCATGCTCAACATAAAGTCAAGGTGACTAAGAGTGGACAAGTCATTGTGAGAAGCATTCAAGTAAGTCTAATCCGGATGTGATCATGTTAACACCCACGCATACTTACTATGTTGTAACACCTTATAACCTCTATCTTTGTGCATCATGACCCTCTGTTTTGCCTGAGCAAAGACCTGGGCCAACGGTCACCTCTGTTTTACGTAAGTAAAGACCTGGTGACCTGATGCTGATCATCAAAAGTTCCAAAAGGAACTGCTCTAAAAGAATCTAATATGATCAACTGTATAATTGTTCCAGAGCATGTAAATCATCTTAGCATTAGTAAGATTCAAAAAATCTTAAGATAGAGCTTATAATCTACGGAACATAGTTTAAGTGTAATAAAGTGATAACTTGATTCACTTCTGGAGGACTAACTTACACGCAACTTCAATGATGAGTTCATCTTTGCTATCTATAATTCTTACCAAAACATGGTAACCAGCATGATAAGTTGAATATACACTCTTGACTGAATTTCTGTGGATCAACATATTGCAATCAGCACTAGATCAAGTATGCGATAACCTTATATATAATATTCAGGAAATTGTCTAGATTATAGTATGATCCCGTGTATATGATATACTTGCCTGGTAACGAACATTCACCAAGGTTTGTGTTCTAATTTATGATTATAAGTTGGACAAATTAATTGCTTTTCATGTTATCACCTTATAAATTTTTGATTCATACATAAGTTTATGATTAATCATAAATTTAGGAGGAGTAGTCAAAGCATAAAACTGAGTTTAACTAAAATTTTAACGTAATGATATGAAGAAAATGGAACTTGAACACTAATTTGGTTGCAGGATATTCGGAGTGTTCAACTATTTTGCACAATTGCCATGAAGCAAAGTCATAAGGTCCAACAGCAACCACAAATGGACTAACTATGTGTTAGTTCATACAGTTAAATTAAATTTTTCCTTCGGAAGATTTTTCATTAAACTTTTACCTTCGAAAGAAGAGTTAAATGTTACTTCGAAAGATACTTCAGTACCTTAAGAAGAAATATACCTTCGGAAGAGATTTTATTAAATTAACTTCAGAAGAAAGTTTTCAGCAAAATCAAGAAAATTAACATCGGAAGAAAGTGTTTAACAAAACCAACTTCAGAAGAAAAGTTTATCAACATTTAACATCACTTTTGAAAGATGTTTTCAAACAAAATGAAGGATAAATCAGGATATCTGTTCTCCGTAGATATTCTGCGAAAGACAGATTGAAACAGAGGAATCTTGACTTCCGTAGATATTCTACGGAAGATTCAAAATAAATGTCTGCCTTGCATAAATATTAATTACTTGTAGACATTGATTATACTGATAACCTCGGAGGGGTAAAAAGGGTAAATGGGTCCCACGTCATTAGGATGAGGTTAGACAGCCTGTAAAAGTATAAAAAGGGCGCCTCGACCGTTGGCCTTCTATTCACTTTCAAAACACTTTCCGACCTAGAAATCCTCTCATGCAAACCCCTTCTGCATCTTGTACTGCAAATTCGAGCTTGTCTCACACAATAATACCCACACAACCCATGATTACTAGAGTCTAAACCTAAGGGGGAGTATTGTTAGGTCTAGATGTCTTGTATAGGTTTAGATGATAGATCAAACTCTTGTAATCACTCTTTGTAATTAAAATTTTGATGATATAATATAATGCATTGAGTACATGATGAGTTTATGAATTGCATGATATATTGTATCTCATAATATATGTGTTGATTTATGTGTGATTGCAGAAAACATTAAATGTAGTCAATTTGAAAAAATGACTAAGTGTTAGAACAACTGCGGATGAACAAATCACTCTTCCATAGACGTTCTCAGTAATACAACTGAAGTTTACATCCGTAGATCTCCTGCGGAAGAACAAAAACAGCTGAACAAGTCCAAAGATCAAGTGGAGCTGCTGAAGGAGAGCTTGCTGCTGAAGAACAAAAACTTCTGCGGAAGCACAATCACTAAAGAACAAGCACTGAAGACTAAGTGTTGCTATGGAAGACAAAGGTCCCGCGGAAAAAGAACTTCCTACGGAAGACTATTTAACACGTATGATTTCACATCATCAAGTAGTCAACAGAAAGTCAACAGAAAGTCAACAAGTCAACGTGGCAGAACAATAACATTAATGGCGGTGGAAGACATATAATTCAAGCGAAGATACCACGTCACATCAATAATATTATTTGTATTTATTTCATTGTAAATCACGAACTCCTATACCTATAAATGTGGCAAGGATTCGGATAGCTGTAAGAAGTTAGCTTAATTATAGCAATAAGATAGCGAAAGATTAGCAATGTTTTAGGAACAGAATAAGATCTCTATATAACAAGAGATCAAGAACATGTAACAATGATGATCAACATACGATCAAGCAACATCAGATCATATAACAATCATAACAATAGAATCAATAGCAGAAGAAGCATTACAATCGATGATTGTAATTATTGAGCGATCGTGGTTTGTTTATTATATTTTGATTGTTCATTATACTGTTTGATCGATTTCAAGTTCATTAATCAATTAAACAGCAAGTATTGGTAATTCCGTGATCAATACTTGTTAAAATCAAATCTGATAATTCCTGTATCCATCTTTGGATTCACATATATTTTTTATTTTTTACGTTTGATTTGGACACGATTCCAGTCGCAATAATTATTATGAACGAAATGAAGAAACATACAAGTTAAATTAAGCATAAATAAATACAAATCGAACCAAAAAATTTGAATATTATGTCACTGAGACTGTTGTTGGTAACAAAAGTGAAAGTTAAGAGTGTTGTTGGCCAAATTAATAGTATAGATTATTATCGGCCAATAGGTAATAATTTTGATTATTAAAATCCAATTTGCCATAGAAATTAGATATTTGCATTCGTCATCATATAGTTTTGTTGGATTAATACATAATAAACTTACCAATAATCCCTAGCATAACTAGTTGAAGTGAGGTACCTGATCAAAACTTCATTAAAATAGGATGAGGTATTGGGTTCAAGTCTCACATGTGATAAAAATAGGGTTTTAGGTTGGGCCAGAGGTTCTCACCTAAGGTGAGCTTTTTTCATGAGGGTGGTCTCGAGTTCCATACTCGCTCGAGTAATAGAAATGATCGAGTGGGCCAATGACACATCAGTGATCCTTTAGCCATTAAAAATAATACGTGATAAAACTTATATAGAAATAATAATCAAACATAGAGAAAAACTATAAACCTATATATATATATATATATATTGCTTTTATTATAAACGAACTTTAAATATAGAACTCGGGGTTTATGGTTACTGCACGTTTAAAAGATAACAGAAGTTACCAGCGTGTTGTGGCGGTGCGGCACGATTAAATCCCATTATCTTACAGCGTAACTGTAACGATGAAAAAAAACATATGAAGTTGTGGCGAATCGGTTATGCAAACTGCCTCATACGTTACAGTATAAGAATTTTAAAAATATATTTTGCGGAAAATATGTTATGCTATAAAAATTCTATAATGTAATGTATTAAAAAAATAAGAGAAAAGTCAAAGGAAAAAAAAAATAATGTACGCCAAGGGATCAAACCGCGTCATTGGCCAACTCAAAATCACGTACTAACCAACTCCACTATATGCATTTTATATTTAGTAAAGGAATAGATATTCGGTTAATGATATATAAAAAAGAAAAGCAAAACGACAAAAAAAGGGGGAAGCCTTAAAGAATGAAATAAAAAGTTTAGGAATTGAACCAGGGAGCTTAAGGTTAAAAAGTTTTAGGAATTAAACCAAGGAGCTTAAGGTAGTCGCCAATCAACTTTACCAACTGCACTACGGGGCATATGTGAAGGAAATGAAAAAAGAAACTTTTAAACACAGAAAACATGGAATAAAAAATAGAATAAGGTCATATAATTGAGATAGTGTTATAATATCACAATAACTAACACAAGATTGGTGTTATAAACTTAAGAACTTTAAAGAGAATTGCAAGAGCAAGAAGAAAATAAATGAATAACTTATAAAAGTGTATACAAGAGGTGCATCTTCTCCTTTACATTAAGGTGGTATTTATACTACAAAGATAATCATTCCGGTAGACAAATAAAACTATTTGGTAGATATGTAGCATAGTAAACTTATCTACAAGTTTGACAAAGAGTTCATTTACTTGCTATGGTAATAATTCATAATACTCCCCCTTGTATGACACTTTTCAAACTTCAAGAGTTTAAGTAGTGCCTCATTAAAAACCTTGCTAAAGAAAAACCCAATGAGAAAAAACCTTAGCTAAGGAAAAAAAAGTGCAGCTTATAACTCCCCCTCAAATGGTCTTCTGTAGATCATCACATTGTGTGTACGTGTCGCATGCCAATATCATAAACATGTTTTCTGAAAGTTGTTTTAGGAAGTGCCTTTGTGAAAAGATCAGCTGAATTATTGCTAGATTGAACGTATCTCATTTCAACTTGTTATCTTTAATAAGGTCTTGAGTGTATGAAAAGAATCTTGGTGGTATATGTTTTGTTCTATCACTTTTGATATACCCTTCTTTCATTTGTGAGACACAAGCTGCATTATCTTCATAGATTGGTGTTGCATTTCTATCTTTCTCCAGTCCAAAAGAAGTTAATATAAGTTGTGTCATAGATCATAACCATACACAATCTCTTGAAGCTTCATGTAGTGTAATGACTTTAGCATAATTTGAGGATGTCGCAACGAGTGTTTGTTTCTGAGAACGCCATGAAATCGCAGTTCCTCCATTCTTAAATACGTATCCAGTTTGAAATTTTGCTTTATGGGGATCAGATAAATAATCTGCATCTGCATAACCAACCAACCCTTCTTTTGAATTATTAGGATAAAACAAACCTAAATTAATAGTACCTCGAAGATATCGAAAAATATGTTTAATCACATTCCAGTGCCTTTTAGTAGGGGCTGAACTAAATCTTGCTAACAAATTAACTGCAAAAGAAATGCCAGGTCTCGTACAGTTAGTAAGATACATAAGAGCTCTAATTACACTGGGATATGGTATCTCTTATCAATATTAAGTGATCTAACAACCATCAGTGTGCTAAAGGGTTTGCTTTGTCCATATTGAAACGCTTTAAGAGTTTCTCAGTATAAGTTGACTGATGTACAAGTATTCCGTTATGCATATGCTCAATCTGCAAGCCAAGACGATATTGGTTTTTCCTAGGTCTTTCATTTCAAATTCTTTCTTTAAAACAGCAATTGCTTCATTAATTTCCTTTTGCATCCTAATTATATTTAGATCATAAACATACACAGCTATGATCACATATCCTGATATTGTCTTTTAATGAACACGCATGGACAAATAAGGTTATTTGTGTATCCTTTACTTGTCATAATCACTCAAACGATTGTACCACATCTTTCCAGATTGTTTAAGTCCATACAAGTATCTTTGTAATTTGATGGAATGCATTTTCTTAGGATTTGAGCTTAATGCTTTGGGGAATTTAAAACCTTCAGGAATTTCATATAGATGTCACTATCTAGTGATCCATACAAGTAAGTTGTGACAACATCCATAAGACGCATCTCTAAATTTTTAGAGACTGCTAAGCTGATTAAGTATCTAAAGGTTATTGCATCCATAATAGGAGAGTATGTTTTCTCATAATCAATTCCTGGCTTTTGTGAAAAATCTTGAGCTACAAGTCTAGTTTTATACCTTGTAACTTCATTTTTCTCATTTGTTTTCGTACAAAAACCCATTTATACCCTACAGGCTTTACGGCCATCGGAGTAATAACAATAGGTCCAAAGACCTTTCGTTCATTAAGTGAATTTGATTCAACTTGCATAGTTCATTTCCATTTATCCCAATCATGTCTATTTAACGGTTACTAACTAATTTTGGTTCAGGATCATCATCTCCACTCATGATGTCACTTGCTACGTAATAAGAAAATATTTCATCAATATTTTCCATTGCATCTCGATTCCATAAGATATGTGTTTGACCATAGTTAATTGACATTTCTTTGTTATTCTCATCCAAATCCTCCTCATGAGAGGTTTTGGTATTTAGCGTTACATCAAGATCATTCACTTTATTGTCAACTTCCTTTCATGAGTTTTCTTTTTCGAGGATTTTTATCCTTGGAATCGATTGGTCTACCTTGTTTCAAACGTCTATGAGATTCATGAGCCATTGTGTTATCTATTTGCTTATTTGGAATCTCAACTCGAGCTGGAGCATTAGCAGCTGGTATATGAGATTTAGTAACTCTGTTTGTATCAGTAAATGTATTAGGTAACTGATTTGTAATTTATTGCAGGTGTATTATCTTTTAACCTCTGTCTCATATTGTTTAGTTACTAGATCAAGATACAATAATGAAGGAACATAACATGAGACATTATTTTCTTGTTTTTTCTTTTCTCCCCCTAATGCCAGGAAAACTGACTCGTTAAATTAACAATCAGCAAAACATGTTGTAAATACATCACCCGTTAAAGGTTCAAGATATCTTATGATGGAAGCTGATTCATATCCAACATATATTCCCAACCTTCTTTGAAGACCCATTTTTGTGAGTTGTGGTAGTGCAATAGGGACATACACAGCAAACCCAAAAATTCTATGGTGGGAAATGTTTGGCTCATTGCCATAAACAAGTTATAAGGGAGAGTATTTAAGATTTGCACTGGGTCTTACACGAATTAGTGATCCAGCATAAAGAATTGCATGACCCCAAATAGATACAAGGAGTTTTGTCCTCATTATTAATGGTCTAGCTATTAGTTGCAGACGTTTGATTAATGACCCAGCTAAGCCATTTGTGTGTGTACATGAGCAACAGGGTGTTCAACAATAATTCCTACAGACATACAATAATCATTAAAAGCATGTGATGTGAATTCACCAGCATTATCAAGTCTCACCTTTCTAATAGTATAATCAGGAAAATATGCTCGTAATTTGATAATTTATGCAAGAAATTTCACAAATGCTACATTACGAGTTGATAACAAAGAGACATGAGACCATCTACTTGATGTGTTTATCAAAACCATAAAGTATCTAAATGGTTCACATGGTGGATTAACTGGCCCACATATATCTCCTTGAATTCTTTCAAGAAACAAAGGTGATTCATTTTCAATTTTCACAAGTGAAGGCCTTGTAATTAATTTCCCAAGAGAACAAGATGTACACAAAGGAATTTTATTCGATTGTGGGATCTTTTGATATTTCAATGGATGGCCATGAGTGTTTTAATTATTCTTCTCATCATTCAAGATCCTGGATGGCCTAATTTGTCATGCCATAAGTTAAGCGTTTCAGGATCATAAAATTTTTCTTTAACTGCCATATATGCCTGAGGCTATTAATGTGTGTATAATGTAAACCAGACAGAAGCATTGGCAGGTTTTCTAACATCTGATCTTTGCTTATGATATGCAAATATTTTTCATTATCAACAGTCCTTGACTAAGTATCATATTCGTTATGATATATGTTTTTGAAACTCAACAGATTTCTTGTTGATTTTGGGAAAAATAAAGCATTTTATATTATAAGCTTTATACCATTTGGTAATGCTAAATTAGCTTTTCCCACTTCTTCTATCAGGTCAGTAGGGCCTGATATTGTATCAACGATTCTTTTTGTTGGTTTAAGTTCATAAAAATATTTCTTAGATCTATGTATAGTGTGTGTGGCTCCACTATCTGCTATACATATATGCTTTATTTGTTTGATCTTGCGCTCCAGTGATGTTCATTTTAATCTTGAAAGTATAAAGAAAATTATAAGTGAATAACGACGATATTGTTATATTTTAACAAGAACTTTATTTAATCGAAAGAAAGCATTACATGAAGAAAAGTACATGATTAAAGATAGGAAAACACTTAATTGTTGCATATAACTATTGTGGCCAAGCAACATGATTAAAGATATGTCAAAGTCTGTAGTGTTCAACTCAACGTTGAGATTATCAAAATTATCAACATGGTTCACTTCCTTCTATTTCCTTTAAGAGAGGCTTGGTATAGTTCACATAAATGTGGAGTTCTGCGACAAGCCTTTGACCAGTGGTTTGTGCTACCACATCTAAAACAGGAAGTGTCATTGCTTTCGGACCTATCAGTTTCATTCCCTTTGTGTTGGTTAGAATTGTCATTTTGTGGAGCGTGATAATTGATTGTTCTTTGATTTCTACCACAGCCATATCCACTGCCACGACCATGTCCACGACTATAAAAGTTACCTCGGTAATTATTATTACCCTTGAAAGAATGGTTGAGACCATTAGGGTAACTTTTATCAAAATTACCATGACCACGACCTCATCTCCACTTTCTTCTATAGTTTTTAGTAGCAACATTTACTTCTACAATTGCTAATGATCCCGTAGGACGAGCTTGATGATTTTCATCAAAAGCTCATTATTTTTTCTGATACGAGGAGAAATAAATTTAAATTATAATATCTTTTAAACTTTTGCAACCTATATTGTTGTTGCAAGTTTATATTTGATGCATGAAATGTGGAGAAAGTTTTCTCCAACATATCTTCCTCGATAACATTTTGTCCGCAGAATCTGAGGGTCAAGCATATTCTGAACAAAGCAGAGGTGTACTCGTTTAACTTTTTGAAATCTTAGAACTTAGGATTGTTCCATTCATCTCTAATAGTGGGAAGCAGAACTTCCCTTTGGTGATCAAACCTGCTTTTTAAATCTTTCCATAAAATGTATAGATCTTCTCAATTTGAATATTCAAATTGTAACATTTCATCAATATGCTTATACAAAAAGACATCAGTTTTCGCTTTGTCTTGTTCCGAGCAAGCATTTCCTCTTGTATAGTTTCTAAGACACCCATGGATTTAAGATGTCTTTTTACATGAGCCGTACATGGCATATAGTTTTCTCCACTGATATTAAGAGCTAGGAATTCGATTTTCGCAATGTTTGACATTTTTGTTTGCTAAACAAGAATTAAACAAATAGTAAGATAATTATTAGAATTCATATATATCAATAAGCATTGCGATATAATAAAGCGGTTAGAGCTATACACCAATATAGAAATAAGAAAAGTTTAAATTCTTCAGGTGGTAATTCAACAATGGGGATAAGAATTAAAATGAGCATTATGATTGCCAGTACTAAAACCGAGTGTATCTTCTTTGAAAAATTACCTTGGATAAACTTGAGAAAAGAGATGATCTGTTTATTGAAAATAGATTGATAGTGGTCAATTTATAGTTTAAATTATAACAATTTGTAACGGCTATATATAACGGCTATATAACCATTTATAACGGCTATATAATCGTTGTGTGTGTATATATCAACAGTAATTTTAAATAAAATAGATAAGTATAATATTATGTTATAAAAACATAAATTTAGTTTATAAAAACAAAAAAGAATAAGAACAAAAAAAGAATAAGAACGACAAGTTAGACGTTAGTACGAATAAATGTTAATAAACATAATCAAAATGTTAGTTGTATAAAGTTAGTTGATATAAAAAAATGTTAGTTGTATAACTAAAGATTAAGCAAAAGTTAGATGCATAAATAAATATTAGTTGCATAAGTAAAAGTTAGATGCATAAATAATAGGTTAGATGCATAAATAAAAGTTAGTTTGTTAGTAGTCTCATGGTTATCAAGATGACCATAATAAGATCTCCTTTATGCTTACTTAAATCTTAGTTATATTCTCAATATAAGATATTATATATTATTACTTAATAAAGCCCTTACCTTGATTAATGGATGACTTTGTGCTTTATTGATCTTCTTGATTAGAGTTTAAGAGCTCTCGTGCTGATAACGTGTTATAATATCATAATAATTAATACAAGATTAGTGTTATAACCTTAAGAACTTTAAAGAGAATTGCAAGAGCAAGAAGAAGAGAAATGTATAACTTATAAAAATGTATACAAAAGGTGCATTTTCTCCTCTACATTGGTAGTTAAGTAGCATAGTAAATTTATCTAAAGTTTGACAAAAAGTTTATCCATTTGCTATGGTAATAATTCATAATAGATAGTACAAATATTTTACTTGCACCCTATCACCCATGCACTTTATTAGCATATTTTTCCATTTTATCCAACTTAAAAATTCAGGGTCATCTCAACTTTTTTAAAGGCCTAAAGCGAAAATAAAATAGGCGGGCTTATAAAATATTATCTATAAAAAGTTCTCATGTTTTGAAGCACAAGCACTAGTTGATTCATTATTCATAAATCAGTTTATTCAAAGCAAATCCTAATTGATTCAATGATTTTATATTCTAATATAAACTATAACAAGTAAAAAGCTAAAACAAATAAACAATTAGCAATTTGCAAATTAAATAAAAAGAAGCATATACAAAACTAAAACAAATTTAAAACAATTAACAATTAACAACTTGTCCCTAGAACAAAGAATTAAAGAAAAACAATTAGCAATACATTAAGCAATTTAACTTATTTAGGGAGAGAATCAATCAATCAGAGAACCCGCTCAACGTAGTTTAAAGGCTTCTTAATTGTGAGTCCGTTACTCCACTAGATGTCCGGATGAAATCAAAGTTTAAAGGCTTCTTAATTGCAACGAAATCAAAGAAGCAAATCGTGACTCCACCGGATGAAATTAGAGAAGCAAACAAAGGTTAGGGGGTTCTTATTTGACTCTAGTGAAGACATCGAAGTTCTGGGTGGCTGGGTTCGCTTGGGGCAAGCAAAATCATAGGCGAATGATGAAATAGAAGGTGCGCGGTGTTCATCTTAACCTTTTGGCTTTGTCCGTCTCTTCGTTTCAACTCCCCCCGCCCCAACCCCCAAATTAGGAATTGACCAATAGCCTGTGTTGAATATCTACGACCTGCCGACCTAGGTTTCCTTCTTTCTTTCTTTTTTTTTAATTTAGTTTATTTTGAGCTTAGATTGAGAATGAGCTATACAATAAAATTTATTTTTTGATGGCCTATTAGAATGGGTAGGCCTAAAGCCTTAGCTTATTTTTTTAAGCTTTTGGGCCGCCCCCGCTTAAAATGATGCTTTGAGTTTGTTAAATTATCACACAGATTTTGAACTTTAATAAAGTTTTTTTTTCTTGGTTCTTTTTTTTTCTTTTAATGTTTTTCGGGATCTCCTTTTTCTCTTTCTTGTATTTTTTTTCTTTTGAATATTCTTTTAGGTCTTACTTATTTGTGTTATGTTATAATAAAAGGATATTTAATCTAGAAAGCTAAAAAAATTCTAGGCTTAACATATTTTCATTTATTGTTTTTTGATGATGGTATTTTGGTTATTATATCAAATTCTTCAGATTATTCCATCCAATATATCATGCCATCAAGTCAGATATGTCAAGTCATTATGTCAAATATTTTCATCATTTGTTATAGTTTTACCATTGTGTTTTACGTTTTATATCATTTTGTATTATTTTTATCATCATGGTTTATATATTATATAATTTCATTATTATTTATTATCGTGCCTTATAACTAGGAATACACAGTCTTATTTTACCAAAAAAACATATTATTTAAAAAAAACAAAATAGTGTTCGGGAAAACACGATGATAAATTATATCATTGTGTTTTACGTTCTATATCAATTTATGTTATTTTGTTATTGTTTTTAATGTATTAAATAGATTAGTTGTTATTTGATCATTATGTTTTACATAGTAGAAGTTCATAACAATGTTATTTAACTATTATATTTTTTAAAATCTATTATTTAAAAAAAACAATAACAAACAAAAAGATACAATGAAGTACAGGAAATGCACAACGACAAACATAAATCATATTAGCTGAAAAATATAATTTTTTTGTGTACAACGATACTGTACTCGTTTTAAAGATAAACAATCTGTTTTTATGGTGTGTATAATTTTTATCATAAAAGCACGTCGTATATGAAAGTTACGAATGTTTAAAACAACGGGGGAACTTAAAGAAAACTCAACAAAAGTGGTTGTCTTTTTAGTAAAAAAAGTGAGGGAACTTTTTAGATTTAAAAAATTGAGAGAATTTAAAAACATGTTGAAAATAATGTACCATACAATGTAGTATACTCTTTTGTCAAAGAAAACAACTCAAAGATCTTATAGATCCAATCTCAATCCAAAAACAACCAGATTCAAGTGTAATGAACAAGAAGAATTAAATCATCATTATGATAATCAAATTATACAGAGAACATTTGTAATCGGTATACTAGAACAAAGAGAAAAGATTCATCCACAGATGAAATCTTAACCGAATGTGAGAGAGAACAACAATGGTTTTGGCGAGATAGAGTTGAGCAATTGAATGAATCAACACTCTCTCACCCTCTCTTTTGATATAGGACTTCACCAAAGCAAAACCAAGAAAAGAAGGCTTGCTCCACCAAAGCCCACCACGAACACAGGAACCAACCCACAACCCACGGCACAGCTACAACCCTCATCGCAACAACAACCCATAGTAACAACATAAAAAATATACAAAGACCAAACATAAGAACCAAACTCTCTCACCCTCTCTTTTGATATAGGACTTCACCAAAGCAAAACCAAGAAAAGAAGGCTTGCTCCACCAAAGCCCACCACGAACACAACAACCAACCCACAACCCACAGCACAGCTACAACCCTCATCGCAACAACAACCCATAGTAACAACATGAAAAATATACAAAGACCAAACATAAGAACCAAACAATATAAAAACAATAAAAGAATAGATATGAACCTCCTTCTAACATCTTCTAACAAACTTTTTCTTTGCAATTTGAACTCTAACTATTTATTAAAAAAATTGATGGTTAAAATTATTTTATTACGCTTTTAGATTTTGGCCTTTTTTGAACTCTTACCTAACTAATTTTTCTTTGTTTTTCACTTTAATATTTAAAGAAAAAAATATATTATTAATATACAAATCATTGAAACCACACGTTATAAATTTTAACACCTGTCGTGTTTTCGTTTCAAACATGTATCGCAGTATGGGTACCCCCCACTAGTTATCACTAGAAGCTATTTAAAAAGGATAATACTTCAAAGAAAAGTAGATATGTCATCCGATCCCTATCTATTTGGATATTTATTCAATTCTAATATCACTTAAAGTGAAAAACGTTTAATTATGAAATTGGACTAGAGGGGATAAGAACCCAATATTCTATTGTGATAATAGTTATAAATCGTGAATTCCACATGATGATTTGATGAAAGCATGCCTTGTTAGATATTAGATATTAGATAATATTATATAAACATAAAAGATAAAGTAATTGGAATGCGCTAGAAAGATGATTCATATTCTTTGCATTTTGTGAAATAAAGTAGGAATTTAAATCTGGTCATAAGTCTATTGACATTTTAAACATATAAATATAATTTTGAATGAGATGATGGAATTAAACAACACATAGTCTCATAATCTATTTATTGTAATAAAAGCAGCAATCAGACAAAAATCTGCAAATTAAATTTTGTGGGGTCGCGTCGTTTAAATATGTAATCTAGGTTCATTGTTTCTGTGTAAGAATAAGACTAAACATGTAAAATTATTAATATTTTAATTTAAATTTTACCTTCTAAAAACATCAATTATAACTATATAAATCAAAATTTTTTTCTAGGGCGGGGGCGTCAATGCTGCAACCTCACAGCGAGGGGCGGCGCCGCATGCTAACACCACCGCCGGTCCGCTCCCTTCAATTTACAACATGTCCACGCCATGTGCCACGCCCCAACCTCCAAAATTGTGACAATTGCCAACGGTCAAAAATAGAGGTGTTGGCTCCAAAATCGTCGGAAGGTGTGGTGGTGGCGGTCGGAGGATTGTCGCGTATTTCTTCAAAGCATTATTTTCAAAAATAAAATAGGTTGTGCAAGAACGACTTGTATAGTAGGTTTGAAACATTGTGAATTGATTTGTAACTTGGTAATATAGTTTTTTAATTTTAATTTGTAATTTATTTATTTTTATGAAGTAATTTAAAAAAAAAAATTGTGGTGTGATGTGAGTGTTCCTCACTCCTTCCCCGTGGGTTGCGGCGTGGGCGCAACTTGATCATAGCCCTATATGTATATATATACATATATTTATATATTAAAGAAACCCATTAGCTTTTCAAAGTTTTTTTATTAGTTATGTATACGTTTTTTTAGTATTATATTGTTTTTTAAAGCACGTTTTAAATACAAAAATAATAAATATGTCTTTTTTTAAGTTGTTTGGTTTTTCAAAGGTTGTTTTAAAATTGTTCGGTTATTTAAACATCTTTCTTAAATGGTTTAGGACTATTTGGTTCTTGTAAATGTCTTTTTTAATTTCGTTTTCCAAATGTAAATTTTCAATATTCATTTCTTAAACATCCTTAAAAGAAATTGTTTTTTTAACGACAGATTAGTGGTTAGTAGTTACTAACACAGAGTTAGTTTTTATACGTCAATACCAATGGTTAAACCCTGAACTTTTAAGAGAGACAAACCTTCTCACCTTCCCTTTAAACCATTAAATCAAGAAATCATTGACAACAAAAACATCTTTCTGTTTGGTTTTATGAACACCTTTTTTTAAACATCTTTTTTGAACAGCTTAGTTTTTAAACTCTTTGTCACACCTTTTAGTTTTACAGAATTATTTGTTAAATACAAGTAGTTTTAAAGCTAGATGTTTTAAATCGTTTGTTTTCTTTTTTAAACCGTTTGTTTTATTTTAAATAAACATTTAGAAAAACGAACATATTTCTTAAAACGAACGAAATTTTAAAAAGACATTTTAAAGCGTCTAGCTAGCTTTAAACTACTTAAACATATTTCTTAAAATCGATTGTTTTCTTATAAAAAGACATTTTAAAAAACGGGCCGTTAAAGAAAAAGAGGTTTAAGAAAATAGAGCGCTTTTAGAAAATAGTTTAAAAGTTGAACGGCATCTAAAAATAAGACTTTTAAAAATGAATGCTTCTAAGAAAAACGTACGAATCAAACGGTTTTAAGAAAGACGTGTGAAACACTAACTTTAAATGTATAAATTAAAGAAAACTGACGGTTTTAAGATCATTTGGAAAAAAAATTAAAAAAGTGATTGGTTTTATAAAAGACGTTTACGAATCTAATGGTTAAAGAACATTAAAAAATGGAACGGTTTAATACAAAGGTTTAAAATAGTTAAACGGTTAGTAAAAACCTTTTTTTAATTGGATAAAGTTAATAGTAAAAAAGTTATTTAAGATAAAAATCTAATAAGGATTGTGAACTTAACATGTGTATTTTTATTATTTTAAAGAGTATGACATTTTAATAATCATGTCAAATAGATTGTATCCTATATGTTCATTATGTCATATATTTTACATTACTTTTTATATTTATTTATCATTGTATTTTATGTTTAGATCATTTTATGTTATTAGACTGTGTGTAGTGGTTTATTTAGTTAAAATGACACATGGACAAATATGAATTTATTAAAATTATTTTAAATCAAATGTAGTGGTTTCAAGTCATTCTTAGTTAAAAGTGAGAAAAAAACAAATCATTTATCTCTTTTAACGTCTGCTAAGGGTTTGGCTAAAAATAAATTTGAAGCCTCCCTTTAACTAAGACGTAGTGGTTTTAACGTCCTAATTGTGTCCACATCAGCAAATTTTGGAGCTCACCAGAAGCATCACTACGTCTTGTCTTATTGTCATTGTTTCTATAAATTATAAAAACTTGTTATCTATCATTATGTTTTACAATTAAAAATGCATAATAATATATTTTCACAAATTTATTTATCAAAACTCGTAGTGTTGAAAATAACACAATATGTTATTTTTGTCATTATTCTTTATACATTACATAAATTGTTATCTATCATTGTATTTTACAATTAGAAGTACATAATGATTTTATTTCACCAATTTATTTTTCAAAACGTATAGTGTTTAAGATTACATAATGATGATCATAAAACACAATGAGATATTTTGTTATTTTGTTATTATTTTTAATATATTAGATTAATTAGTTTTTAGTATATTATTGTGTTTTACATATTAGAGATACACAACAATGATATTTTATCATTATACTTTTTTAAAATTCATCATTTTAGAAAAAAACACAATAGTAATCAGAAAGACACAATAACTAACAAAAAGACACAGTAAACTGCATTAAAATACAAAATGACAAACTATGAACTTGAAAACGTAAAAAACATTTACTAAAATTTTATATAACAATACCGTACTCATTTTAAAGTTAAAAAACATTCGTTTTTATGGTGTAATTTTTATAAAAAAATAATGACGTACCTAAAAGTTATGAACATTTAAAAGAAATTGAAAACTAACAAAAAATCAATAAAAATAATTATTCCTTAAATACTCATCTAACAAACTTGATTAAAAAAATAAATATTTGAGATTAATTTACACTTTTTAGTTTTAAAACTCTTTATACTTGAACATTTCCCTTTTTAATTTTATATTTAAAACATGTTTTGATGAATAATAAACAAAGTTATTACTCTATTATTAATTGTGATAAATGAATAGTAATGTACACGGTTTAATGCGTGATGGTACAAGTTGATGTGCATTCGAAAGAAAGATATGTGTAGAGCAGAAAGAAAAACTTATCAGGAGAAGAGAGATGGAGAGCGGCGGAGAGGAGACGGTGATCGTGCAACCATTGTCATCACTGTTGCTGCCAGCTAGTAGGGTTTTACATTTCCGTCACACAGGTAGAGGGATCGAGTTATATGGAATCGTGGGGAAAGAAGACGACGGTGATGGTGTTCTTTGATCATGTGATGGTAGGAAATAAAGACAAGGGTGAGGTTGGGCCACCCGAAAGACGACTCGATGATAGTGGCTGATTCTCGCATCCGGAGATGGTGGTGGTAATGGTGGTGGTCGTTTAACGGTGTCGTTCAAACCGTGGTGGTGGGCGGAGGCTTCTTTTAGATACCATTCTAAGGTACAATAATTACAAAAAGGTTTAAGCCTTTAATACTCATTAATTGCAACTTTTGTTCAATTGATGTTATCTTAGTTTTGGCATGTGATGTTATTCGAGGACTTACATGTTAGTTATTCAATTGAAGAATAGTTGTGTTTTGGCCTTTTGGGTAAGAGGTTTGAAAAAAGACCACTACAGGTGTTAGACCCAATGTTTCAATTGCATGTTGTTCTTTTATATGGTGGGTTTGGATTTCTAATGAATGTATGTAGTTGAAAGGGTATGTTTAAGACTTGATTTGGATTCATGATGAATATTGACTAAACAAAGGTTCATAAGTTTTGCAGTGGAGTAGTTTAGTCCTATAAATATGAATATAGTTTTAAACTATTATTTGTGTTATGCAATGAATGTAGAAACTTATAAGTATTATTTAAGTGGCATATGGTCAATGAATTTTACTTATTGCAGTGAAATATACCTGCTTTAACTTTGATATTCTCATAATTTATTTCACTTTTCCTTATGAGGTACCTTCAATGATATATGTTGGGTGCAGGTGTACGATATGGTGATTTAATGTTATTGAGAATTATTGGGTGACTTTCTGAACCTTATTATTCAGCATTTTTTGTTGTAATATAATGTTTCTTGTACACCTAAACCAGATCTAGTGTCATTTTATCTGCTTAATCAACCACCAATATGTTTCCTTTTGTTTTTTCTTATAGAGCTTTTGTTTTTCATAGTTGTTGTTTGGTAGCAATCGATGTGGCTTGCTTTATGATATCTTTTGTCCACTCGAACTTTGAGTACAACACTAGATTTATGTTTACTGCTAATATGTAGCGTAAGGTTTATAGTTTCTGTCATACTTTTTGTTACTGGACAATAAAAAAATTTCATAGCTGATAAGACTACTAAATTGAAGATGATTTATGCTGTTTGCATGTTTGTTTGTTTCTGTTTTGAACTTTTATCATGTAAAATTTGTCACTCTTTTACTTTGAGCTATGGTCATTTTTAAATTGATCAATAAACCTCCATAAAAGGCTTACATACACCCAGTTACATCTATGATCATTTCATATGACTTTTGAATATTTCAAAATCAAGGATCATTTCATTTGATTATTGAATAATTCAACATGTTATATTTCAAGGCTTTTAGCATTTTTATTGGAATGAATCTTATCTATTAGGGATCAGTTTGTTGTTTGTCGTATACGGATGACTTGTTGCTGGTTTCCTTAGTGGATTAAGGGTTGGTTTGATTTGGTTATCGGATTGATTTGTACGTTGCTGCTGATTTTTTCTTTTGTCTTATTGTTTTGTTGGAAATGTAACATTATTTGATTATTAGTTGCATTAGTGAAATAAAGCAAACTATGACCATAGGAGAAAGCATTTGGACTCGTATTTTGAGGAACATACTTTGGTTATTCACAATGGGAATGGTTTATACAACACTAAATTGATTATTTATAAATGACTTTGATTTAGTTAAGTCGATCTGAGTTAATTCTCTACTATATATAGAGAATATGTTTTATAAGATCACTAGTTTAGAATGAAACTGAAACCACGCGACGCGTTGTCGAATCCTTTTTAGTAATAATGAAATAACAAAAATAAAATTAAAACAGAAAACTTTAAAAATAAAAATAAAACTTTTGTTATATGTGGTGTGGGGCTTAAAGAATAAATTGCATAGATGGTCTCTAGATTAAATAGACATGGTGAAAATTACAATACCCTTAAATGTTAATTAACAAAGATAGGGATCAAATATGAAAGAGAAATAAAATATTAAGGAAAATATTCATTTTTAATTTTATAAACAAAATTCATAATTTTTATTACACCACAAGGACCACATGTATAATTTACTCTAATTATTACATTAAAGTATTATAAATATTGAAGTATTACTAATAGTATTAAGAACAACGGCGAGGAATAGTACTTTGGCTAAAGTCATTTGTAGTTGGGTGACTTGGGTCACAGCTAGTTAAAAACAAAAATACAATCCAAAGAAAATGGCAAGGGTCGAGCACTCGAGGTTAAACTCATTAAACTTATGCGTAGATTGAATGGCTTGAATCCATGTCTCGTAGGTAACTAGATGTGCAACAACCAAAAAGGCAGAGGTTGGTTTCCATTTAGATTTTGTTTCACTCTCTATATATACACATAGTGTGTTAATATGAAAAAAGGTTAGTACTTGTATAACTTGTTTTTAATAATATACAATAAATTTCTTTTTATAAAACAAGTTTCATACACATATGTAGGTCAGTAAATAAAATATTTTCCAATGTATGAATACACATAAATTATATATAAAAATTTAAAAGATATACACATAACAACATTGTATTATAATATTTGTTTTATTAAATACACGAGTAAATTACTTTTTTGGTCCCTATGGTTTGGGTAGTTTAACCCTATTAGTTCAAAAACAAATCTTTTAACAAGTCATCCCTTATGGTTTGTGTTCTATAACAGTTTTAGTTCATAGTACTAACTCTGTTAAATATTCTGTTAAATTGAGGGGTATTTTAGTCAAATTCGTCAATGTATACCACCACCACCACCATCCCTTATTGGTTTAGAAAGAGAGAAACACCACCACAATCATCCCTCATCGACTACCATGAACACAGAACACCGGTGAACGCAACAGTGCACACCACCACAAAACCTTTAACCCTGGAAAATATACCACCATATTAGCTAACAATAAGTATTATTGTAATACATTTGATGTATCTTTTTATTATTGTGTATCTCCTATATTATATGAGTTATTGTTGTAATATTTTATTATAAATACATATCTCCCATCATTCAATTGATGAGGTCAAACATTATAATTCTTATATGGTATCAGCCATATCCTTTTTCCTCTCCCTCTCGTAACCCTAACCTTCTTGTCGTCTTTTTTTTTTCTTTCTTTTTGATCCTGTTATCATCAATGGCTTCATCATCCACCCCCTCTAAAACACTCTTCTCCATGACATCCTTTAACCACATGATGCACATGAAACTTTCTTCCTCTAATTACCTAGTATGGCGAGAACAGATGCTATTAGTTCTCGACTTTCATAAGCTATCGGCTCGTGTCTCCACCGAAGCTTCCCCGCCTCCAGCCTTGATTACTGTTGATGGCAAATCCTCTCCGAATCCTGATGCAGCCGCTTGGGCTGATAAAGATCAAAAAGCGGTTCTTTTAATTAAATCCTCTCTTACAGAAGAAGCTGCTGTAGAAGTTCTTAGTCTCAAAGGTGCCCGTGGCATCTGGACTTCACTCGAACAGGCGTACAACAATGCTTCGGTTGAGCGTATTCACTCGTTACGTGACTCCCTCCGTTTGATTAAAAAGGGCACGTCTTCGGTTACCGACTATTCTCGTTGCTTTAAAACTTTATGTGATCAACTTGCAGCTATTGGTCTTCCTGTTGATGAGATGGATCGCTTACATTGGTATCTTTGTGGTCTTGGTCCGGCTTATGAAGTTTATTCCACCACCATTCGCACGGCACGAGCTCGTCCATCGTTCCGTGATCTTGTGGCTCAACCCATAAGTCAGGAGTTATTTATCCAATCTTTGCATGGTTCTGACACCCCTGCCGTTGCCTTCAATGCGAAAAAATAATCTCGTGGTTCTGGTCGTGGCTCTTATTCTGGCAGCCGTGGGTCTTCACGAGGACGTGGTCGAGGACAGCAGCAGCGTCGACCACCACACTGTCAGCTTTGCCGTACAAATGATCACTTTGCAAACGCTTGCCCTCAGCTTCATTCGTTTGCGTCTCAAGCTCCTTCAGACGAGTCCTTAGCCAAAGCCTTTCATGCTCAATGTCATATGACAGATAATTCTCCTGATTGGAGCGCTGACTCAGGTGCCACTGATTACATGGTTCCTCCTACAGATACGATTCGTAATTCCACCCCTTACAAAGGTAAAAATTGTGTTGTTTTTGGTAATGGTGAGACACTTCCTATCTCACACACAGGGATGTCTACAATAGCTCGCAATATTACTCTTCGTAATGTTCTTGTGGTTCCCGGTCTTACGAAGAAGCTATTGTCTATAAGCAAGTTAACTAAAGATCATCCAGTTGATGTTTTATTCTCGGATTCTTATTTTCATATTCAGGATCAGGCAAGCAAGCAGGTACTAGCTGAAGGCACCTGTGTTTGTACGTGCTCAAGGACTCCCCACAAGACTTTGTTGCTTCTCTTGGACATTCCAATAAAGCCTCCTACGAGTTGTGGCATGCTCGTCTAGGACATGTTGCTTTTAGTATTATTTCTTTATTGAATAAGTTAGGTCTTTTAACTGTTACTTCCTTGTTACCAAAACCTATACTTTGCACTCCTTGTCAACTTGCAAAAGGACAACGATTATCTTTTGAGGTTAATTTAAAACGTGCTTCTGTGCCATTGGATTTGATTCATTGTGATTTGTGGGGTCCTGCACCTATTTGCTCTAAAGATGGTTATCGTTATTATGTTGCATTTATTGATGACTTTTCACGGTTTACATGGTTATATCCTCTCAAATCAAAAATAGATTTCTATTCTGTTTTGCCAGTTTTTCTCAATCTTGTTCTGACACAGTGCTCTCGAAACGTTAAGATTTTTCAAAGTGATGGAGGAACTGAGTTTGTTAATCACATGGTTCAAAAAAAATTTGAGGACAATGGTACGTTTCATCGTTTTTCATGTACTTATACGCCTCAGCAAAATGGACGTGCTGAGAGGAAACATCGACATATTGTGGAAACCGTCTTGGCAATGTTATTTAATGCTCATCTTCTTGCCACTTATTGGGTTGATGCGTTCACATCTGCGACATATATTATCAATCGTCTACCTACACCTCTATTGCACAATGAGTCGCCCTACAAGTTGTTATTTCAACAGCATCCACAATATGATAATTTTCGCACTTATGGATGTCAGGTGTTTCCTTATCTTCGTGATTACAACAAGCATAAACTTGAACCTCGGAGCTTACCTTGTGTCTTCATTAGATATAGCCCGCAGCATAAGGGATATCGTTGTCTGGATCCGTCGACCTCCAGAATCTTTATTTCTAGGCATGCACGTTTTAATGAAACAGTTTTCCCTTTTGCTGGTACCTCACCGAATATTGATCTCTCTTCTTTGGTTGTTACAACTTTTCTTGATGAACCTTCCTTTGTTTCTCCAGCTGGACACTCTCGGCCTCCTCCAACTGCTTCCATGCCAACAACAGATCCTACTGGGCCTCTTTCCTTTATTTATGTTGAGCCTTTAGCTTCGGTCCAGCAGCCGGTTGTTGAGCACAGTGTTCAGTCTCAACATTCAGTCCACGAACCCAATGTTCCAGATTAGGGGCCCTCGGTTTCCGATTCTGAACCTACTGCACCGGCTCAACCTACTATACCGGCCCAACAGACTGCTACGGCCACAGGCCCAATCGATACTAGTCCTCCTGTTCTGGTGCCTACTTCAGCTCATCATATGCAAACTCGTTCCAAGTCAGGTATTTTTAAACCCAAGCATCGAGCGGATCTTGCTTCTCTTGCTGAGCATGCACTTCATGTTGCTCTTGCGTCAATTACTGAACCACATGGTTTCAAGTCTGCCGTCAAGGACCCTTAATGGCTTGCTGCAATGCATGAAGAAGTTGATGCGCTTCATCATAACCATACATGGACTCTTGTTCCACGCCCGTCCTCCACGAATGTTGTTGGCTCCAAATGGGTCTATCGTATTAAGTATCACTCGGATGGCAGCATTGAACGTTATAAGGCTCGCTTGGTCGCACAAGGCTTCACTCAAATTCCCGGTCTTGATTATTCTCATACGTTCAGCCCCGTTGTTAAGGCATCAACAGTTTGAATTGTTCTCTCCCTTGCTGTTTTAAATCAATGGCAACTACATCAACTAGATGTTAAAAATGCCTTCTTAAACGGGAACGTCACTGAGACTGTCTACATGGAGCAACCACCTGGGTTCACTGACTCTCGTTTTCCTAATCATGTGTGCAAGCTTTCTAAAGCCTTGTATGGTCTCAAGCAAGCTCCTCGTGCGTGGTTTCAACGCCTAAGTGCTTTTCTTGTTTCCTCTGGATTCATTTGTAGTCGGGCCGACACTTCTTTGTTTGTTTACAAGAAGGGTTCTTGTCTCATGTACTTGCTCGTCTATGTTGATGATTTAATTCTCACTGGCAACAATGAATCGGATATCAACACTTTTATTTCTCGTCTTAACCATGAGTTTGATATTAAGGATCTGGGTGCTTTGAATTATTTCTTGGGACTTCAGGTTGCCTACACTGACTCGGGTTTATTTCTTACACAGGCCAAATATGCTCAGGATATTCTTCAACGTGCTGACCTGTCAGATGCTAAACCTGTCAGTACTCCCTTAGCTCCTCATGAGTCGTTCACTTTTGACGGGCCTCCTTGTGCTGATCCTACGACCTATCGCTCATTGGTTGGAGCTTTGCAATATTTGACTATCACCCGTCATGACTTATCTTATGCTGTTAATCAAGTCTCTCAATTTCTTCATGCTCCTACACTTGCTCATTTTCAAGCTGTTAAACGGATTCTTCGCTATGTCAAAGGCACTCTCTCTTTTGGCTTAACTTATACTTGGTCGCGCACCTCTTCCATCATTGGTTATTCGGATGCTGATTGGGCTTGCTGTTTAGATACTCGCCGATCCACATATGGATACTCTATTTTCTTAGGTGGCAATCTTGTTTCTTGGAGTGCAAAGAAGCAGCCTACAGTCTCTCGCTCTAGTTGTGAATCAGAATATCGGGCAATAGCGAATACTGCAGCTGAAATTGTTTGGATCACTCATCTTCTTAGAGAACTTCATGCCTTGCCTCCTGATCGTCCTACTTTGCTTTGTGATAACAAAAGTGCCTTGTTCATGACTCAGAACCCGGTTTCCCACAAGCGAGCAAAACATATTGACTTGGATTACCATTTCATTCGGGAACTTGTGCATTCAGGGAAGCTTTACACCAAGTTTGTTCCGACCAAAGCTTTACACCAAGTTTGTTCCGACCAATCTTCAGGTGGCGGATATATTTACTAAGAGTCTTCCGCGTGCGCAGTTTGATCAGTTCCGTGCGATGTTGCATCTAGGGCCCCCACCATTCCGATTGAAGGGGGGTATTAGCTAACAATAAGCATTATTGTAATATATTTTATGTATCTTTTCATTATTATGTATCTCTTATATTATATGAGTTATTGTTATAATATTTTATTATAAATACATATTTTTTTTTATTCAATTGATAAGAACAAACATTATGATTCATATACACCACCATCACCGTCCCTTTTTTCTGTGCGACAACCCTGCCCTAAAAGGTTAAACACAGTCAACCGAAACCGTGTTAGCTACAACTTTCCAGGGGCCACATCTTTCCGGTTTAGAAACCCGGTGAGCTCTCGTTACAACGGTGCCCGCAGAATCAAACATTACAACCCTAAAATCTGCAATTTTACTCAATTTACTATGGAATTAGATGAAAATTAAAAACCTTAAAACCTACGATTTTGCTACGGTGGTCTGCGAGGATGGCGATGATGGTCTGCGATGATGGCAGTGGTGGCGGTGTAGTGGTCTGTGTCTCTGTGATGATGGCTAACGACAGTGGAGGCGGTGTTCTTAGGGGCTGGAACCAGTGATGGTGTGGCAGTAGCGGTGATCAATGGTGCTGCTTGGTAACCGGCTATTTGACAGGAGATCTGATGGTGGTGATTGGCGGTAGGGAGGTTGCGAGGTCAAGCAAAAACGATGAGGGTTTGGGTTGTGAAATCAGGTTCCCTTCCGGTGAGACGAGCAAACAAGTATAGAGAATGGGTTGCTGGGTGGGGATGGGGAGGTATTTAATAATTTTTAATTTTTTATAAAATGATGACTAGTACCCTCAACAATAATGTACTCTACCTTATACAAAATGACTGATATGCCCCTGAATCAAACAAAATTCTTTTAACGGAGTTAACGTCAATGATCAAAAGAGTTATAAAACACGAACCACAGGGCATGATTTGTTAAAAGATTTTTTTTGGACTAAAAAAGTTAAACTACTCAAACCACAGGATTCAAAATAATAATTTACTCTAAATGCACAAATAAATGAATGATGTGAATTTGCTCTACTCGCAATATTTGTGTTCCTTACAGAACCATTACGTACACTGATACACACATATAATAATAAAGATTTTTTGTTATATATATTGTGATTATTCCAAATAAGCACACATGTAACAATTAGGATTTGTAGATCTACAATTGGAGGAAAAAAAGGCAAAGACATAACTAAGAGTTTTGAAAGATTAGAGTTGGGTTTAATGATAAAAGAAATTTAAAGTTAGAGTGGTGATTTTTTTTTTTAAGTCAGGACCGTGTTCTGTCTATAACAAGTTGGTGTAAATTAATTGTAATGTACATTAAATGACGTATGAGTGGATTAGTTGGAGTAGGACAAATAAAGTAATATTTAACTGTAAACAAACTAAAAGTTTTGTGGAATAAGCGTAGAACGAAGCTTATATGAAAATTTCATATGAAGTAGTTAGTGTGTATACAGTGATTGAACATCGTATGGCAGTGATGTTTGGGTGTTCAGGTGATGTTATTACATTGGACTTAACTCTTAAGCCCTACTCCTAACTTCAAATGTATTTAATATTAACCTCACCCTTTTATACATGGGCGAAGCATTAAAGGGGCCGGGGGCCAGGGAGGGTCCCCCGCCCCTTTTTTTTTTGTAAGTAGTGTTAATTTAGTTCAGTAGTGTAAATTCTTTTATATATAACGAGTTCGCCACAGTAAAACAAATTAGTTTTGCCCCCGTCCCTATAAAAACATACAAGTTCTGCCAATGCTTTTATAACAAATAATGCTTAACTAACATCATAAGTATTTTATATATAACCGTCACACTATCACACTTTAATATTAAAGATTTTCTTAAGAACATACAAACCACACCAACCATATTTAACATAGATTAATGTATATACACTTCAATAGAAAAAAGTAAATGAAACATTATTTTATAGGAAATACAATCATATTAAGATATTCGCATGAAAAGAAGGTTGATTACTAGATAACTTGGACGTGGTTTCCAGTGAGATAGATTTATGATTAAAAGTGTCTCTTACTCTCTTTAATCTCTTTAATCAAATAATCGTGGATTCAAATTTTATAACGTTTTAATTTGATGATTAGTTTTTTGTTACTATAAATTTGTCATTCCAAAAATAAGAACTATATAACTTGGACACTCACTTAAACATTAATTTTATTTTCTATCGATTAACAACTACACATTAGGGGTTATGTGATGGAAAAAAGACAGCCTAGATTAAAAAAAAAAAAAAAAAAAAAAAAAAAAAAAAAACTTACATTGAAGCACAAGTAAAGCTTCACTAGTATATAGGAATCAAAGTTTTGTGATATGTCAAAGATTAATTATAGAAATTTTGGGAAACAGTATGGTTTAATTCGATTGATGTTTTGGGAAAATTGTACGCGCGCGCGACTTTAATCATTTTATGGGATCCCTTTAAAACTGATGCAATCAAGAATCAAAATTTCTATGTTACTAAGTTGAATTGTGGTACAATGTTCTAAAAGATTTAACATTTTGAATATATATATATGCCCCCAAGACACGGGTGTAAAAAGAGCGTTATGGGATAATATCGTAAATTAAAATCTTGCTTCTTTAGTATTAAACCAATGGCTAAAACGAAGTTTAGCACAATAAGGTAGGGTAGATGAACCGGATTTGATTAGACACATGTTACTTTTTGTGTATTTGTACGACATATCGTAACGTACTGTTAAAACTGATCTATGGTGTCACTTTTGACATGTGTGAAGGAATACAATTGCGTAGACTGATGATAGGTTTGTTTTGTGTATATAGTGAAAGTGTATGGTACAAACTAAAAAATTCGTGCGAAGTGTACTAAGTGATAACAACCATTGATTTAAATGATGGACGGTTCAGATTAAAGATGGAATTATTACATAAGAAATATGTTTGGAGAGGTAGATTTGGAAATAGCCTATAATTGTTGACTTTTTTTTTAATTTCCCCTGCTTTTTTAAATGTATATAACTTTTTTAAATGACATTATTTTTAAAAAAAATTACACCATAAAATCGAGCATTTTTTCATCTTTAATATGAGTATAGTATTGCTATACTTTTTTTTAAAATCAACATTTTTTTAAAAACACCTATATGTTATGCGATAACTTGCGTGATTATTAACTACGTAATTATAAGCATAACTTGCGTAATTATTTTTATATCGTGAGTAATTTTTCTTTGCGAATAATAAATATAACTTGCGTAATAATAGATATAACTTGCGTAATTATGCACATTCTATGTATAATTGTAGCGCGGACGAAACTATCCATCCGTCAAAGAACACATGTCACGCTCTAGTGACTTTGTAACCTTCGTACGGAAATTACACTTTATATAATAACCAGCCCCTATATAATATAAGGTTAGAATCATCTGAGGACTCACAAACATTTTCAAATGACAAGAAAAAAGTAATTGAAATATAATATTTCATCGGCTCTTTTAGATTATATATAGGATGAGATTTGTACGGAGATTTGCTTCACCCCCGAGTGTATCTACCATTCCTTGGTGAGCTAGCGAGGCTCTCATCTTCAACCTCCACAGACCAAAATCATTTTTCCCATCAAAATTCTCCAGATCGAACTTCATCGAGACCATCATCCCAAATCTCATGTAATCACGATTTGATGAATTTCTTCGAGAATCAAGAGTCGTAACCAAGCTCTGATACCAATTATTAAAATCATCTCAAAGAAATTAAGATGAAATAGAAAGAATCAATCGATCTTGTTGAACAAGGAATACGAACAAAGAAAAGGAAAAACAAGATGATGAATCTCACTTGCAGAGAACAAAACGAATTACAAGAAGAACTAACTACACACTTTCCCCAATCTGTTAGTCTTAACTAACATCAACAAACTAAAGAAACTGATTAACACTATTAACCCTCCAACTTTCAAATAAATACAAAAGCAGCCCCTGAACTAACAACCGCTGTTTACTTCATCACTATATATATTATTATCAAAATAAAATTACCCACGTCCAAATTTCGGCATGTTATGTTATCATCGAAATTTTTAACCACATTACCGACGGATGACTCATCTCTTTTGTATAGTAGTGGCATGAGTATTTCATTTTTAACATTATAAAGAAATATTTGGTAATAAGAGGTAGACGTTGTGATGTTGATTCTTGGACCCATTTTATTATTATACTATTAGAAATATTTATAGTGGTAGATTATTAGATTTTGTGAACTTATTCCCAACTGATGATGACATCCTCCTGTTTCTTTGACCTATGTTCATTGTATAATACTAAAATGACTCTGCTTTGGAGTAGAACATGAATTTTTGCATATTTTAATGGTAAAAGTGGTACAATAATCACATGTTTTCAACATTCAAATTAACCCCTCTCTCTAAGAAGAACTACAATAATGATGATTCTATATTTCTATCAGCGCATTTTAATTAATATGGAGGAAATCCACTAGATGTTTAATTTATTCTCAAAACTTAAAAGACAAATGTGTCGCTAGCTATAAAAGGTGATGAGTTTATGCATGACTTACAACATTCACAACATTTCAATACAAAGAGATGGGAAAAGTTGTGTTTGATTTTCTTTCATCGACCCTGGATAGCGACGGTGTAGATACTCGATATCCATTGATAATATCTAATAAGAAGATCCGCTTATTCGGGTTTGAGCTTGATCCTAACCAAAATGGCTCAATGCTCAACGAACAAGGGTTAGACGAACTGGAAGAAAGCCCACATTCATCACCCACCACAGCCACAAGTTCCGAAGAGACAAAGAAGTTCGAGTGTCAGTATTGTTTGAAACGTTTTGCAAACTTGCAAGCATTAGGTGGTCACCAGAACGCGCACAAAAGAGAACGGATGAAGAAGAAAAGATTATTGTTACAAGCTAGAAAAGCCGCCATCGCGTATTACCTCCAACCTTTCGACCAGATTGGTAATAATCATGGTATTAACATAAGTTTTGGTCGTGAGTATAGTGCACCAGATATTACTCTTGGTATGTACGATGAAGATTTAGTAACCTCTAAGGATACGTGCAATTCTGGTTACAAGCATGCACGCATGTCAAGAAGGATGCTTTCTTTGTTATCAAACGATTCAAAGGAATCTTATAATGATCTGGACCTTCAGTTGGCTCTAAGTTCATGCTCCGCCAAGTAACATCTCTTTGATTTTGAAACAATTGACATACATAATCATAGTACATAGGCATGTAGGATAAAAGAAACATAAAGATTCTTTTGTGATTGATCATTAGATCATCAATCTAGCTTCTTGTAATCTTGTGTCCGTATGCAAGCTATGGTTATTATAGTTCAATTAATAATGAATAGGATCAAGGAACTTTGTTGTAGCTAAAAGTCTTGTAATTTTTTGTTTTTACGCTGATAATAGCCATGCAAGATTCAAGGTTTACTGATAGTCTTTTAATTTATAAGACTTCATAATATATATATATATATATATATATATATATATATATATATATATATATATATATATATATATATATATATATATCTGTGTGTGAGAAAGATTATTACGTAATACTATATGCTATATATCAAGTGAATAAAAGGAGCAAATTTAAACCATTTAATTTTTTAATTAATGGTCCATGTTTTTTGAAATTTCTTTTTCTTATATGCACATACGGAGGTTATGTCTGTACCCAAAAATCATTAAACTTATTTGTTCATGTATGTTTTATAATTTTTATTTTTTAATTAGTTTATATAAATATATGAACAATCAAATGAGTTTGTTTATTTACTTTAAGTTTTTATATTATGGAGAGGAAAGTGAGAAAACAAATAAAAGAAATGAAAAGAATAACCATTACGTTTGTAATGTATTTTTGTATTACATACTTTTTTGAAATTGGAAAAATAAATGGTTTATTTTTATTCTCACAGTAATTTATATTTTGCTCAGGTTCTTTATATAGACACACACCCTAATATAGTTTTTTTAATTTAGTTGTGTGAGTTAATATAAGTTTGTGCAAGTACGTACAACGTAACCTACTTGTTTTTTGAATTTTCCTTATTTTAAATGTTATTAATAGTTAATCCGACAGGATAAATTATAGTTACAATATTATTTTATATGATAATTTGATCTCAGGAATATATCTCCTCTAATTCGACCTAAAATTAAAAAGAACTGAATAGATTTTGTACCAAGTGATTTTCAAGAAATCATTTAATTTTTTTCTTCGGTTTAACTTAATTAACATATGTCTTAAGACATATATTAAGATAATTAATAAAATTTATTTTAAATAATTCTTAATTTTTTGCTTCATTAAATTAATATAAAACCACAACATCAGTAATAGCAACTAAGACTTTTAAATAAAGCTGTAAATGTATCAAACGGTTAATCTATTCTATGCAAATAAAACCATAAATACAAAATAGGAAACTCTTTCTTTATGAGAGCGCACACCTTGTGAATCACATGATTCATTTTGATTGCAACGTTTTTTAAAATTAAACCCATAACTTTTAAAATCTATTGTACGAATCTTAAAAACGAGAGATAACTTCATAACTTATTTAAAAATATATTATATAAAAAACTAAAACAATAATAAATTTCTAAAATGATAATCACTACCCTTATTAGTTGGTTTGATCTGTGTATTTCTAATGAATAACCAACTTGTTGAATCGTCTCGTATCTTCTGTTTTATTTTAAGCCTGAAGCCTCTTTCATTGTTTCATATATATAGACTCCTCCAAGTTCTCATATTGCCCGGCTGCTCTTGAAGTCTCGACTGTTAGCAACTCTCTCTCAATCACACTACACCATTTTTCAAGAAGCAAGAAGTTGTCAGTTGTAGATACCAAGGCCGTTCTTGAGATTTCAAGTGCCTTGTGCGACTAGTAAAACTCGACCCTTATAAAATAACACATAAAGGATTTTAGTCTCAAAAGTTATTTATTTATATGGAGACTAAAGTAGGCTAATTCAAACAAAATAGTAAGTTCTTGTATGTAGTTTTCTTTTTTCTAAGTATAAGAGTAAATTTTTTATTTTACATTTTTAATGAATGTTAATAATTATTACTAAACCCCTCAAATATTAGAAATCAAATTTATTTTATTTTAAAGCATAAGAATAAACCTTGTATTCTTAATCACAAGTTAATTATTAACGATAAAGATCTTGATTATCGTTTCTCCTAACCAATTGTAAGAGCTTAACCTGTAATGATAAATTGTTTTTTTTTTTTTTTTGACCACTCAAGTAGTTTCTCCGGGACTCGATCTATTCTATGCTATATTCTATCCATCTATTTTATCATTTTTTTCACTTCCTTTTTGAAAAAAATGAAATCCATATAATTTTCTAATATATGCTTTCATTTCTATTTTTTCCAAAATATTGTTCTTTTCTGCACCCAATGATTCCAACAGCATTGAAATTCTATTATATACAAACTCCTGTCACGTGGATGATGCTTCGATAGTTCGATACCCTGAGATCCAAGGCCTACTGATTATCATTGCACAAAGTGATTGAAACTTTTGGGCCCTTCATTGGGCTTGGGCCCTGTGCAGCTGCTCAGACTACAGATACCCAATGCTGGCCATGAGCCCATGATATTCTGGTTGTATCGAGATTCGAGATTAATGCTTACCGATTATATATGCGTTTCTAACTGTTTTAGATAAATAAAAGTAACAAAAGGCATATTGAGTGTCTCTTTTAAGTGGTTTACTAGTAAAGTGACTCGTGTTATGCGCGGGATTGTAAAATTTAAAAATGCTAGTTCTAATGATTTATATTTTAGTATTAACCAGCTGTAAAAAATTTACACGTGAGACGCTGATAAAAAAAAGTATAATAAAAAAAATATTGTTAAAAAATGAATCCTCGAAACAAAAGAAAAGAATAGCGAATATTTAAATGGTAATCTTATTAAAGTTAATGTGCTATCTTGTAAATTGGTTAAAACAAAATAAAAGAATTTTTTTAAAAGTTTAGGAGATTAAGTGAAAATTTGACTTAACTTGATAGTATAAGTTATAAAATATATAATGGTTATAAACTTAAGTATTTAAATAAAATAATATTGATTAAAATTGTATTTAGTTATAAAGTATATAAAAAGTAAATGTAAATTTAAATATTTATTTAGAATATAATAAATAAAGTAATACTCAATGAATTAAATTAAATAATCTAATGTATATTAAATAATGTATTAATGAAGAGAAGTTTATTAAATGGGGGTAAATTAGGAATTATTGCATTAAACACTTGTATTACATGCTTAAAAAATGTTTTAAGTGTATTACACTTTATGCAAAATTACAAATATATCCATTTAAAATGCTTTATATATAGATTAGATATAGATATAGATATAGATTAAAGGTTAATTCTTATGATGAAAAGAATATATATTTAGAAGTAAGATTAAAGGATTTATGACTTAGTCCGTTCAAACACGAATGTTCAAAATAATTATTTATTATTTAGGTAAGATATTACAAACACTTTCTCCAAACACAATTTTACACTTTTAAGAAGAAGCACACGTACACAAAAGCCATAATAGCAACGTACAAAATACATCAACTTATCAAACCCTTTCTTTGATCATGAGATATGAGAGTGCCAAAGCAACAATACTTCCAACCACAGCCGGAGACACGATGGTGGTTCCAGACGGTGTAGGAGCAGGAGGCATGTACATCCCCGGCATGTTGGGATCCATGGCAGCGGCTGCAGCGACCAAGGCGCCAAAGCAGATGACAAACACTCTAACCGGAGACCCCAAAGCCATTGTTAAGTTAATGTGGTGTATTTGTTGAAATTAGATTGTGGGTTGTGATTGAAAGAAAATGGTGAAAATGATTAGGGTTTTATATAGAGATGTTGATAGGTTTATGAACTGGCAGTGGGTTTGTAGTGATCGATGGTGACGACCGGCCACCGTGAAAACCCAAGCTAAGGGTCTTGTTCAATGGTGTGTTGGCATATATATATATATATATATATATATATATATATATATATATATATATACGTACATTGGTTTCTATGGCATTCAAACATATAATATTAGAGGTCAAATGAAGTGATAATTTCACCGGAGAATGCAATTCAGTTTTATTTGATTCCCCTAACATGCAATTATGTTTTTATAGAAATAAATAGTGTATCAAACTTGAAAGTATAAAATAAGTTACATGATTATGTTTTTATCTTGTCAGTCGCTTTATTACTAGAGCTGTAAAGGGTCCGGATCTCCTGCGGGAATGATTTGGAAGAGCCAAAACCAAAAATAGTAATTATACCGCTCTAGTTACCTTCTTATTCGTGTTTCCCTATAATTATTTGCGTTTGGCACATTATTAAGCCTGCAAGATTTATTTGCTTCAACTTTTCTTACCCGTTAGATATAACTCAACACCTAAACTAACCGCTTTAATTACACCTTGTTAGGATTTGAATGCGTAACCTCCTTCAAGAAAACTTGTGCCTCTATCACTTTGGGTTAATCCATGAAAAGTTAAACCATTGCATTATAATAAAGTGACTGACAAGATAAAAACATAAGCATGCAACTTATTTTATACTTTCAAGTTCAATACACTATTTATTTCTATAAAAACATAATTGTTAAGGGAATCAAATAAAACTGAATTGCATTCTCCGGTGAAATTATCACTACATTTGACCTCTAATATTATATGTTTGAATGCCATAAAAACCAATAATGTGCCAAACGCAAATAATTATAGGGAAACACGAAGGTAACTAGAGCTGTATAATTATGTGTTTTGGTTGATAAATACTTGTTTTTTTCATTGGATGAATTATATATTGTTTTAAGTAATTGCACATCTAATTTAAGATTAAGCGTCTGTTTGGTATGGGGTTATGGAATGTATGAAGGATTGAATGAATGACGGAATTAAATAGATGAGAGAATGAAATGATTAAATGAATCATTATATTCTATTGTCTTATTTGGTTACTTTTTAATAACAAATGAATTACTTTGTGTTGTTTGTTAGCTATGAAAAAACGAAACAATGAAATATAAAAGTAGTTATGATGGTGATGGCGGGCGGTGTTGGTGGCCGGTGGTGGTTTCTGGCAGCAGTGGTGGCTGGTGATGGTTTCTGGCGGGGTGCTGGCCGAAGGCAGCAGTGGCTGGCTGTAGTTTTCGGCGGCGACGATGGCCGGCGGTGGTTTCCGGCGGCGGTGGTTGGTGGCGTCGTTGGTGGCCGGCGGTGCGCGACGTCGCGGGTGGCCAGTGTTGGCGGCAACGGCGGTGGGTGGTGGTTGGTGGTGGTTTGTGGCGGTCGGTGGTGGTGGTCATGCCTGGTGGTGGTTGCCGGTGACGAACGATCTTGGTGGTCGGTGGTGATTGTTGTTGTGGGTGAGTGGGTGGTGTTGATGACTAATGATGGAAGAATGGATGAAATGAAAAAATAGAAGGGGAGTGGATGGAATGATATTGAGGGAATAAAATCAACTATGTAATGGTTTATTTTATTATTTTTACCAACCAAACATATATTTATTCATGCACTCTTAATGGTTTATTTCATTCCGCCCTTTATTTCTGCGTACCAAACGCTAACTAAGTCTTTTAGGGTTAAGGAAAAAAGCATTAGGCTTAAGAGTTATTGTCATTATATGTACATATTTGCTTTCAAAATAGGTAAGTTCCTATTCCAGATCGAATTATAATAAATTCATTGTCTTCAATGTGTTGATTATGTGATGTCTCCACGTTAAGAAATTGTTATCATCTGGTTTAATTGTCACAAAACTAGTAACGTATATGAAAATTATAGTTCTGGTTACTTTGTGTACCATCCTACTCAGGATAGGATCTATCTCGTGACTGATTGATAATAAATTAACACTAGATATGAATTAACAAAGTTTATATTAAAAAGATTAATGCCATTTACCATTAGAATTTGCACAAGTGAAAACATATTCACTAAGTCCACTTTGCTAAATTTATACCGGTTTACCTCTTTCCTAAGGTTTCACCTGATATATATTATTTAAATAAAATATACGACAACCGAAAATGCTGTTGAGCAGATATAACATCATTAAACTGTCACCGTGATAGGTCTACTCCTTGTACGCCTGATAGATGCCCCATATTTGCAACTGATATTTCACTTTGACCCATTATACTAAAACAATATTCTAACATTTTATAAACGGACATCTAATATATATTGTCAATGTTATCGACATGTTCTTTGCACGTATCGATAAAAAAAAAAGTTGAATTATTCATGGTACTCAGGTGATTTATGTTTCAAATTAGTAAGTCAGCTTTTATCAACAAATGTGATCATGCAACTGCAACACAATTTAGCATTTAAGATTAACTATACGGGAAATAGATTTGGAACAATGGATAAAATACCAACAACTGAAGTTGATGAATAAAAAAAATTTCACGAAACAAGAACAAAAATCAAATAACATATAGAGTATACGCAATGGTAGACTGCTATATCCATTTTTTGAATATCTTATTTCATATATGAATGTATATTACATAATCGTTTGTTTAAGAAATATTTGACACTATTTTCCTTTTGCTCTCAAGTATATACATATAGAAATATATATCTATGAAACCAAAAGAAAATGACAACCGAATTTTTATTTAACAAACAATCATATAATACGCATTGACATCCTAAATAAGATAAATATTCAAAAAACAGTCCTAAAACAAAACAACCCAAATTCAATTCCGGGTGGGTATTTGTAAGCACATGATAATTAGAGAGAAAACACATAACCTAGAAACCAATAATACACAACATTACTATTGCTTCCACGCTAGTAATGTCACCGCTACTGACACTAGGGGTGTTCCAACTGTTAAATTAGCAGTTTATTCGGATATGAAAATATTTGTGCCTAATTGTTCACCGAACTGGATCCAGCCTATCTCGTTTTCAAGCCCACCACCCTTAATATCAAACTCGTTACGCTTATGATACATACATGTAACATCTTTACAAATTAGATTCAACGTAATTATGGTGTCCACACATCTCATCCTTAATCTCGGGAAGATGAGAAGTGACCAACAAGACACCAAAAGCACTTTAACCTTGACTAGAAACCTTACACGAATACCCTAACGTGTTGATCGGATGGCTTCCAAACAGCTGGCCTGCATGAACGATTATATGTCCCTTGATGTACCAATATAATAATAATAATTGTGTGGGCTGGAAACAGCTGGCAAGTAAGACAAAAACAAATTAATGGGCCTAACCCATTTCCCAAGGCCCATTAACTCTCCTCTCACTGGATTCATTATATTATGTACATTGTACATTCACAAGTTTCATGCAAAAATGGCTTCCACTTCCAAATCTCTCTTCTTACTTCTACTTTTCACCTGTCTCCTCTCTCTTATTCAGGTATTTTTCTACTAAGAATTAATCAATAAAATTATTATGATTAACCATTTAATTTGTAATATTGATCGTGTATTAAGGTTTAGTAGATATGCGTTACTATATATGTATAAAAACCACTAATGCATGGTCACAGAATCATGTGAGGATCTCTCTTGAATATTCATTTTAGATGTAGGATTTTCCAAATTAGAATAATTTTTAATTTCTTGTTTATTTAGTTTGTGGGCTTTTTGCAGGTGCCTTTTTCTTCATCATCCGAGACTCAAGACCATCAATTACAGGTTTCTCATCATTTTTTAGTTTTAGAAAAAATGTTTATATGAAAGTAAATAAATTTACCTTCATCTTTTTGCAAGAACACATAAACGAGACATTACAAGTAAACGAATTAACACACATAAACGTGTACGTAATATTTTTCACTTATGTTGTTAATCCGTAATACATTATAAAAATACAAATGAAAAATAGAATAAGAAAAACATGTGCTCATATTCCTTATTTAAATAAATAAATAGATAATGTTGTTCAAAATAACAAATTGATTTTCGTCAAAGTTTTACTTATTGAATTATCAACTGTACCAAGAAATTGTTATAAACGAGTACCCGGACAGCTATGAAAGCTGCTAGCTACCCGAGTCGAGTAGACGAGTCGGACCATGTCCGAGCTTTCCTAAGCTCCCGTTCGACCCGTTTACTTTAGAAAGCTTGAGCTCGAGCTGTTTAGGTGAGTTCAAGCTCGACTCGTTAGTAATTTGTCAGGCTCAACCTCGACTCGAGTTGGCTCTATAACTTGTTAATTATTTAGTATTTTATTGATAATATAATATATAATTATAATTTTATACATAACATATTATGATATTATTTATTATTTTATTAAAATTATAAATAATGATAATTGGTAATGTGTGTATATGCCTCTTTAATAAGTCAAATAAATTATATACATTATATGACCTCGCGAGTCTATTGGTCGAGATATTTGAAGTTCGGACTCAAACTCGTTAAATAACGAGGAGATTTAAACATAAGCTCGAGTTGATATAACCTCGACCCGACTCAAAGCCTTGTTTACACCACTGAATTTTAAGTTATAATTGATTCGTGTTTGCTAGGCGGTGAAAGGTCCAAACCGGAGGCTTTTGGCGTTTATAGGTACTTATTGTGCACATCTCCAAATCACTTTTAAAATATTTTAGGGGCGGATTGTGGATGTTCAGTTTTTAAGGGTAATTTTTGCATGTTATGCAGACTGTGGGGGGCTTTGTGCAATAAGATGCGGGAAACATTCAAGGCCAAACGTGTGCACAAGAGCGTGTGGCACGTGCTGCCTGAGGTGCAAATGTGTGCCACCTGGCACTCATGGTAACAGAGAGACGTGCGGAAGATGCTACACTGATATGCTGACTCATGGAAATAAGCCAAAATGCCCCTAGATGTATGTTTAAGTCTACGTGGCACCTATGTAATATTTTCCAAGTTATATCGTATGTAAAAATTCAAAGTAAATGTATAATTATAATATTGAAGTAATAATCTCTGGTTGGTAACAAATGTTGTAAGGGTTAATAAATGATTAGGGCATCAAATGAACTAAACGTTCAGCCGAACTATTCGGCGGAAAGTTCGTTTATGTTCTTTCGTTTAGTAAATGAACGAACACGAACAAGAAAATTTCGTTCGCTTAGTTAAACGAACGAATACGAACACAAGCTGTGTTCGTTTGTTTATGTTCGTGAACGTTCGATAATGTGTTCGTTTATGTTCGTTAATATGTTTGATTATGTTCTTAATTTTTGTGTTAGTTATTTTTATGACAAGTTTGTCAAGTGTTTTTGGATGTTTATGTTACATGTTTATTTATTTTTTGTAAATTTTGTGATGAAAATACTGATTTTATTTCTAAAATAAATATGTGAATTTGTATTCGTTTGTGTTCATGGACTTTTTTGGGTTCGTCATGTTCATGAACATTTGTTTGTTTTCGTTTGGCTTTGTTTGTGTTCGTTTGCGTTCGGTAAGTGTTCGTGAACAGTTTATGAACATGTTCATTTCCTTAATGACGAACACGAACAAGAAAATCCGTTCGGTAAGTGTTCGTGAACAGTTTATGAGCATGTTTATTTCTTAATGAACGAACACGAACAATGCCTTATTCGTGTTCGTTCGGTTCGTTTGCAGCCCTATAAATGATGTAGTGATACGTGTTTATATGAAAAATAATACTTTAATTTTAAATAAAAAAACTAAAAATAGTTATACATTGATATGGTTAAAGTATGATATTCAAGACATGTAAATATTTGTAGGTTTTAGGTTGAATTTTTACTCTAGTAAAAAATGCTTAGCCATAGGCGAAGTATTGTAGGGTCTCCTCTCTTTTTTCGTCTGTGGTGTAATTTTTGTTCTGTTAGTTTAAATTTTTGATCTTTCGTTGTATATAACGAGTTCGTTCCCTCTAAAAAAACTAATTTCGCCCTCACTTCCTATAAAAGTGTCCATGTTTTGTCACTGTGTTTAGTGTTGAGTCAAGAAGTTTTCTCAGTTGTGTATTTTCTCCTGAGGGGGTTGGGGTGCAATCCCAGCTGAAAAACATATAGGTGGACCCGATTAAGATAAAATATATCTTTCGAATCAGTGTTTACATTACCGTTTAAAAAAAGTAATTAAGACGCTATAAAAACATAATCACTTCATATATGAAGCGGATTAAAAGGCAAGCAATACTAAACTTGCTAAAGATAATATGGTCCTACGTTTATTACAATAAGATTTTATATTAGCATATACGTGTTTCATCGTGCGAACCCATTTAGAGATTGCGTAAACGTTTCAAGTGGGAAACAATCGGTAAACTCAATTGGGATCCAAGGCCTCCCGTTTGGAAATCTTTTTAACCTAATAAAGGGTAGCTAAGGAGGATACGAGACAACGTCATATTCCTACTCATCAAAATTTTTCGTTTATCTTTCATATTAAATAATCATATTAATTGCTAATAATATTATTTAGTTTTTTTATAAATTAAAATAGTTTTTTAATAAATCAAAAAAGATATCTTTTTATTAATGTTCTAAGGAAACAAATTTTTATAAAAGAAGAAATTTTTTAAAACATTAAACTTTTTTGAAAATACAAAATATTTTAAAATTAGTGTTAAAAAAGTAAATTTTTTATAAAATATAATTAAAATTGCGAGTTATAATATGAAAGTTTTTATTATTTTGAAATAAAATTATTTCATTCTATTTATAATAAGTAAGATTTTAATCATACCTTATTTTAAAATATCATTTGATGATTAATAAATTTTTATTTTATTTATTATTATATTTATTCAATTCGTAAAATATAAAAGAGTATAAGAGTAACAAAACTTTTTGTCAACTACCATATAATGTGGTTGTGAAGGTTTTGAGGTGGTTGACAATGACACATATTCAAACTAGAATTTTCTTGATTAAATAAAATATACGAAATTAATCTTAGCTCTTAATTAAATTGATTTAATGACAATAAGTGTTTACTTAATTTTTCATTTTTGTAACGTCTCCCGCATGAGTATGATATTTGTGTTGGACGGGGAATTTGCACCAATAAAAATGAAGTATTAAAAGTTATTTTGTAAAAGTAGTTTAATAGCAAAAGATATGAGAACAAAGATATAAGTAGAGAAAGAAAATATTTATTTCATTTAATTATCAATAAAGTAAAATCCTCTTATCTTTTTATTTTGATAAAAAGATAAATAGAGTTGTCACGTGTCAGTATCACATTCATTTTAATCAAAAAAATTTCGTTTCTTTCTCTTATTAAATAACTACATTAATTACTGATAATATTATTTATTTTTACATTACAATTAGTTTTTTAATAAATTAAAAAAGAAAACTTTTTATTAATGTTATGTCTATAGAAATAGTTATTTATAAAAAGAATTTTTTTTCTAAAGAATAAACTATTTTTACGTAATATTTTAAAATTAGTTTTTCTAAAGTAAATTTTTTATAAAAAAATAATTAAAATAGGGAGTAAGTAAGGACATTTTTAAAAATGAAAATTTTTTAAAACGTTATTTTGATACAAAATGTTTAATTTATCTTTGAAAACAAAAAAAAAAATTAAAAATTTAATATTATTATTTTATTACTTATAGTTATTACTCATACGTAATTCCAATGATATCATGTCTTAATATATCGTTTTATAATTAATAAATTTTATTCTAATAAATATTTAATTTGTTCAACCCGTGTGATACACAGGTTACTAAAAAAGAAGACGTTGTAACAATAATCGGGCGTGAAATGCCTTTAAATGATCTTCGTGTACATAAAACTTACTTGAATGCACCCACGTGTTGCAGCAGGATACATGTCAATTCTCAATCCATTGCATACAATATAAGGTGATTTATGTAGCCACTTGGGTAACAACTTTTGTTTTCCTTTTGATTAAAGTACTTCTAAATGACATTTTATGCGCAATGAAAAAACAAAGCCACTAATATTGTAAGTGATGTATGACAATATAATAATTTAAGTTGTTGCACACCAAGAACACTTACAGTAGGGGTGACTTTGGGCTACCCCTCACATTAGGAGGACAAAGAGATACATCTTTTTCATCTCTTGCAGTCTGCCTTGTCAATTTTGCTCCCTCTTTCATTAAAATTGCAACAATTCTCTCAATCCCTGATCATGTAAAATATATTAAGAAGCATATACTTATCAATACAAATATCAAGTTAATATGCAACACAACAAAGTAGAACTAAATGGTCACTTGCTACTAATAACAATAATCATACTTCTACTACTAATAATAAATTCACTTAATAATAAGTATAATGTGTTTCCGGGCTGTGAGAGTGAAGAGTAGGACCATTGTGTAATAGTTCTAGTTTAGAGTTTAAAGTACTTGTTGTAGATCCTTTGAGTATGCCAGTGGAACATTGAGCAATTAATGCATTAGACACTCATTAATGTAAGGGTGTTAACATATATTTGATAACATACTTTTAATCAAATGACAGAAGGCCATTTGTTACTACCTCATATAGCTTATATATAGTTTTAGCAGCTACTTTTACAAAGCAGATCATACTAAAGAACCTAGATAGCAATTGTTAAGTGATAGACAGCCTACTACATAGAAAAATATTACAATTTTACCTTTTGTTATGACCTCCTAACAGAAATAATAACATGACTCAAAACTACAATAAAGCTTTCCAACTGGTAGTCTTAAAAACAATCAGTTAGTTTTTCATCGTGATCAATCTTACTCTAAAGTTATATAATCATAGCAACATATAAGATGTACGACTCCCACCTTATCATTGTGGTTTCGTAGCATCTGTTGCATCCAGACTTCACAATCCAGCAAAGCATTCCCAACTCTTCTTTTCAATTGTTAAAATAGCTAATTCTTGTTTAAATAATAACATAGTTAAATAATTTAGTATTCTTTTCTATAAGACTGCATACTTGTTAGACTAATAAATGAACTCAAAGAAAGCCTTCTTAATATATCTTTAGAACAAAATGACAAATTTATAATAATTTGCTATCTTGTGTAGTCATATCACAGTCAAAAAGAGCATCACATATATGAATAGTCCTACACTTAAAATTTCAGTCCAATTTCCATTAATGTAAGACAATGAAGCTGTAGGACCGTGTGAAGGGTGGTCAATACAATCAGTCTTACAATGAAAAGAGGTTTAGAACATTTAACAGTTCAAATGAGGAACTGGGTTTGAGTATGATGATACTAAGAACACAAGTAGTGAGATAGAACTAAGAACAAGAACAAACAAGTATGATTTTCAAAGATGTTGTATATTGCTCTTAAATTCTATTACAAGTGTTACAAAGCATATTCGAATTACAAGGACCTGAGACACTTTATACTACATCCTACAACCATCAATACTTAGAAAGACAGTTGGAAACATTAATTTAGACAACAAGATCAATGTAGAGTCAAAAGACAGATTGCCTTTTGACTAGTGACTATGACATGTCATAACTCACATCCTTTTCTAAGATAAAAAGGTTTACAGGTACAAAAGTAGGAAGTTACAGACAAAAACTTATTCTACTTTTACAAAAGCATGGACTTTTCACAAACTCTTACAAGTTGGTGAGTTTTCAGAGTTGCAACAGAAAGTGTGTCAGCTTTATGTAAAGTAGATCAGAGAAAGCATGTCTTCTCTATCTTCAGAAGAAATCAGTCTTCACAGCAAAATGGCTTCGGAAGACTTTGTCTCTGAAGCTTTGGAAGACTTCATCTTTGGCTTCGGAAGATTTGGACTTTGGCTCGGAAGATTTTACACTTAGAGTATTTTCTGATGTGGAGTGTAAAACTTCCGAAGCACTTCTACCTTGTACATCAGTGCATGCATGCAAGAAGATCCATGGTTGTTTTGGCTTCTTTGGTTGCATCAGCCTTATAATCCTCTAATATAACCTTACAAACTTCCCCTAGGCTGATGCTACCAAAACAGAGAAGTTATTCAGATGTTGACAGTCCTCATTAGAATCAAGACCATGCCTTTCTTCATCATCTGGTCAGGATCCCTCAGACTCTTATAATATCTTCTCATGTCATGGAGATCATGTAGAGGAAGATCAAGCATGTCTTGCTAGAAGTTATCCTCTAATATAACCTTACAAACTCCCCCTAGGCTGATGCTACCAAAACAGAGAAGTTATTCAGATGTTGACAGTCCTCATTAGAATCAAGACCATGCCTTTCTTCATCATCTGGTCAGGATCCCTCAGACTCTTATAATATCTTCTCATGTCATGGAGATCATGTAGAGGAAGATCAAGCATGTCTTGCCAGAAGTAGACATCTTGACCTCCTTGATCTCTGATGACATACCATCTATCCGGATTAGCAGCAAAACTCTAAGACAAGATGGGTTTTCTAATGGAAAGAGGCTCTACTTGAATAGGAGGTGGTTGAGCAGCCTCTTCATGCATTACCTCAGGATTCTCTAACTCATCTTGAGGTGTGGAGGTGGATGCCTTGGTCTTCTTCTTCTTCTTTGAAACGCTTTTCCTGGCCATTCTTTTCCTCCTTTTTGAAGTTTTTAACTGAGAGGACTGGTCTTCAGCACCAGATTGTTCTGTTATGTCTTTTTTAGTTGGGATATCTTCTCTCACAGGTTCAGAAGGAGAGAGAAGAGAACCCTGTTGTGGATCAGAAGACGAAATTGGCTGAGATGCAGCTCTAGGTTCAGGTTGTGTTATCTCAAAGGGTTCAACCTGCACCTTAACTTTAGGTTAAGCTGGACTTGGTGGAAAATGCAAGTCTACAAGCTCTCCTTTTTTGATCTTCTGCTTGATCACTCTTATATGCTCATCCATAGTGTATAGAGACATAGGACCAAGCCTCCTTCCGAAGAATCCATACAGCTTTAAGAAGCTCATCATCCTTTATCTGTCTTTAGACTTCTTTTGGCTTTTGTGGATGATGGCCCTTGATCTTGTAGCTTCTTCCCTTGACTTTCTCTTAGCAGCTTTTCTTTCTTTTGTAGCTTGTTCCTCCATCTGCTTTAGATATTCAAATTCAATGTACTCAAAAGATAAGGGAAGAAGTGCAGCTGCCTGATAGAGTCCTGTAGCACTCAGGTAGTTGATCATATTCATTCTTTCAGTTTCCTTGTCTACCTGAGGTTATGCAGCTACCATAGTCTCTGTCTCAGGACTTTCTTGAACTGGGGAGAGGACAGGAGCATGTTTGTAGAGCCTTTTCGGTCTCCTTTCTTCCTTGATCTTGAGGAGCAATGCTGCATCCTCTGCCTCCTTCCTCTCCTTTGACAATTCATTATCAGCCAGCTCATTCAACTCTTCTAAGGGGAGAGATATGAGTTCATCAATGTTATAGTTCATGGTCCCCAGGTAGTTTAGCCTGGCTGCCCTCAACTCATCATCTTGAGTTTTTGGCCTGGGGGCAGCCCGGATAGCAGCTTGCATGAAGCCTGAGGACCCTTCTGAACTCTCTCCCCTTAGCTTCCTCTTCCTCTCTCTTTCTTCTCCTCCTCTAACTCCTCAGAGGTCATTTTCCTCTTCTTTTTGTCACACACAGGCCTTGGTGACTCAGGGTGGAGAGACCTTTGGTCACTTTCTTGCATAAGTGAGCTGGGGGTTGAGTCTATCACATTCACAGGTTCTTGTGGACCTGGTTGAGTTGTTCTTAGTAGTCTCTCAACTAGCTTGCCCTTGAGATCGGTGATCTCAAGTTGCTGGTCATTGACCCTATTTGTAAGATAGTCACCTGAGATTCCAGGTGACTAATCTTAGAGACTAAATAGGTGCAAGTTTTAGTCAATGTGTGCACCTTTAGTTTCAGACTCCCCTTATCTACATCAGAAGAATCACAGGGGGATGAGAGAATGGGACTAATGTCTTCTTCCTCATCACCAGCATAGTGTTCTTGGCGGCTGGATTTCGCCTGCATCATGACAACTTCAAGAGAAGTGTCAAGAGGCTGGGTTGCCATGGTCGAGGTCTGACAGATGTAATCACTTTCTAAAGTGAGAGCCTCTTCCATATGGATCTCCTAAACTGGTTCAAGAAGATCCACCTCAGTGGGGGTTAGATGATGTGGGCTAGACATGGGTGAGACAGGGGTACTCATCTCTCCTTGAGTAGGGGTGGAGAAGAAAGACTCATGGTACTCACTAAAGCCCATGTCTTCATCATCATAGAAGTCAAGGCTGGGAATTGGTTGGTTGAGATCCAGTGGCTGGGGATGGTAACTATCCCCGAAAGGTTGTTCACTAGAGTGTTGAGACTCTGAGTGAAGGCTTAAGGTTGTTGGGGTTGTGATCTTATCAGGCTGAGCATGAGGAACCACAGCACTGATCATTTGAGAGATGGGAGTGGTTTGCTCCCCAAGGGAAGTGGGAGCTCGAGTGTCCACTTCCTCCTGCATGGTTGGTGATATGGGGGCCTACACAAGCTGAATAGCATATGCAGGAGTTCGTTTGGTTTTTCTCTGGTAGGTGATAGTTATTGTAGGCTGTATTTATGGTTGGGAGGTGGAAGGTGTGGGTTCCACACTAGCTGGTACTGCTAGGTTGCCACCTTGAGCAATGAGCTCAAACATTTTTAGGGCTAGGGCTGTTTCAACCCCGGAGAAGCCAACAGTTTGCTTTCTCATGATTTTGAAGATGTCGGGCTTTATCTGTCCTAATTTTAGAATATTACCTGTACCAACTGTGTGCCCAGTTCACAGTTAAAAATATGCTAGACATATCTAGGGAACATTTAATACTCTAGGAAGTCTAAGTTAGCAAGCAAATTGGTATATATAAATGGTGAATACCTGAACTTGACCCCCTGAACCATCCTATGGACTATGAAGGAGAGGTCTTCTGGAATCTGGTCCTATCCTCCATGCTTGTTGGATAAGCTGTGTATGACAACATGGAGGAGGTACTTCCATTGAGAGGATACCTTCCCCTTCCTGAAGGTCTTGACTGAGAAGTCACCCTCATAGCCCATCTGCTCAAAGGAGTGGTTGACTGTAGCTTTGGGAAAGGACAAGTCACTTTTTACATCATCCAGCTGAAGATGTGTTTATGGTGGTCGGAGTGATGAATATTGTCCTCCCCTGCACTGTGGCAGACAGTGCCTTCTCCCCGTCTATGGTGACCTCTTCGCAGGTCCGCAAGAACGCAAACAAGTGATCCTCATAGAGAGGAGGATCAATGGTGAGGGATGTGAAGTAGTTGGACAAAGAAAGGTAACAACAAACCTCTAAGAAACCTGGATCTTTCTTAAAGTCTAATAGAGCAACCTGATTATGTTGCCTGTAAAGATGCATGGAAAAATCAGGTTGGTTTCTGCGGTCGAGATTGGCCATTTGAAGTAGCTTTACGGTGAAGGAATATAAGAACAAAGGCGGTTTGTGGGTGAAATTAGGTTAGAGAAAAATATAGATGAAGAGGAGAGGGAGAAGAGGGGGAATCGTTTTGAGAATATATATGAATTGGATTTGAGTCAAAGTTAAAGCAAAAGGATAAACTTTGAAATCCGGATGTTGGTCCCATCTCTGAAAAAGTGCCCAAAAAGGTAGTTATCTTGGAAGTTGAAAATCTTTTACATTTTGCTTCGGAAGTTTTAATAGAAAACTTCCGAGGCCAATTTGGCTTCGGAAGATATTCTTAAGAGTTTTGAAAATTTGGCTTCGGAAGAAAAATACTTGAGAATTTTTCTTCCGACACATATTTGGTTTTGGAAGATATTAAGACTTTGGAGTTTTATTCTAAGAGAATAAATATTCCGAGACTTAATTGCTTTCGGAAGATATTTGTCCTTCAAATGCATGAAAGTACTTAGAAGCATATTTAAGCTTCAGAAGATATTCTCAGAATTTCTTCCGAAGGTAAATTTCTTATAAGTAGTTATTTGATTTGAAGATATAAATTTCTTCCGAAGGCAACTTGAAATCTTCCGAAATAAAATTTGTTTTGAAAAATTTTCAAAAATCTAATGAATATCATTAAAAATTTTCTTCCAAAATAAACTGGGCTTATGAAGGTGATACAATAGACAACTTAGGACACACAGGTTTTAGAAATAAAGTTAATTTAAGTTTTAAGAAAATCTACTCAAAGTTAATCATCCCAATAGCTGATACAAGATATTTGAATCTCTGTTCATCAAAAGCTTTAGTGAACAGATCAGCATATTGTTTATTTGTGTTAACTTTGACTAGTTTGATTAATCTCTTCTCAAAGTTATCTCTAATCAAATGATACCTGATGTTGATGTGTTTGGTCCTTGAGTGTTGCACAGGATTCTCTGTAATAGAGATAGAACTGTTGTTGTCTATGTGGATGAGAGTCTTTTTAAAGTTGAATCTATAGTCCAGCATCTGATTTTGAATCCAAAGCACTTGAGCACAGCAGCTTGCAGCAGCAATGTATTCAGCTTCAGCAGTTGATGCAGAGACATAGGATTGTTTCTTACATTGCCATGAGACAATCCTTCCACCAAGGAATTGATATCCCCCTGATGTTGACTTTGCAGTCATGTTGCACCATAGTCACTGTCTGTATAAGCATACAGATTGAAGTCAGAACTCTTTGGATACCAAAGGCCAAGCTTGGGAGTACCTTTGAGATATCTAAGAATCCTCTTGACAGTAACTAGGTATGACATCTTGGGGTTTGCTTGATATCTTGCACAGATGTATATGGCAAACATGATATCAGGCCTGCTGGCTGTGAGATACATAAGAGACCCAATCATAGCCCTGTAAAGATGTTCATCCACACCCCCACCTCAAGATTAGGTCCAAGGGAGTGGTTTCTGGCTATGGGTGTCTTAGCAACCTTACAATCAGTCATGCTGAATCTTATAAGTATGTCTTGTACATACTTTGACTGACTTATGAATATGCCATTGTCAACTTGCTTCACTTGAATTCCCAGAAAGAAATTGAGTTCCCCCATGGCACTCATTTCAAATCTATTCTTCATCAGCCTCTCAAAGTCTTTGTAGAGCTTTGGATTAGTTGACCCGAAGATAATGTCATCCACATATACTTGAACCAGCAGTAAGACATACCTTGTTCCTTTGATGAAGAGAGTTCCATTTATAGTACACCTCTTATAACCATGTTGACAGAGATACTGAGATAGTGTCTCATACAACTTTTTTGGAGCTTCAAGTCTTGCCACAGGAGCAAAAACATTTATGCAATCAATTTCTTCTTCTTGTGTGTACCCTTGAACAACTAGTCTTGCCGTGTTCTTGATGACAAGTCCTCTATCATCTTTCTTGTTCCTAAAAACCCACTTGGTTCCTATGGTAGTCTTCCCATGAGGAAGAGGACATAGGTTCCAACCCTTCTGTCTTTTGAATTAAAGCAGCTCATTTTGTATTGCTTCAACCCAGCTTCCATCTTTCAAAGCCTCATCAACTTTCTTTGGCTCTTCTTGGGACAAGAAGCAAGAGTGTAGACAAACATTTTTGTCATGGGTTTGTCCTCTTGTTCTCACCCCTGTATCAATATTTCCAATGTGTTTGTGATGGGGTATGACTTGTGAATCCTAAGTTGAGGAATCACAATAAGTTGATTGGAAACGTCCAAATTAGAGAAATTTAGATCTGGCAATGGAGTATCACCCACCACATCAGCACACTTATCAAGTGAGACTTGATCCAATAAGTGTGTGACATCATTTATGTTGTCTTCTATGAAGTGGTTATTAGCATCCAGAAATTCTTGATCACTGTTACCACTTCCATTTCCTCCTACATTTGAAGCTCCTTCACCTGAGTTTTGAACCTCTGAGCTGGAATTTGAAGGCATCTTAGATGTATCAGCTGAATTTGTCATGTTTATGCTGATAGGATCTTCATTTGCAGGGTTAGTTACCACTGGAGCTAAAGTAGTATTCTTGCTTGGTCTTCTCAGCTCAAATCTTGGGCCAGGATCTCCTGTTGATATGTTACCTGTAGATCCTGAAACATCCTCACAAGACTTGTTAAAATAGTTAGTAACTAAATCAAGTTCAAATAGCTAATCCAGACCAGAACCTTTCACACTGGGAGTGTGCTCATTGAAGGTCACATTGGCTGACTCCTCAACTACTCTAGTTTTGAGATTGTATACTCTATAAGCCTTAGCTTGAAAAGAGTATCCGTCCATCATCTGATTTCTCAGCAAACTTGGCTATCTGATCTTTGGTATTCAAGATGGTGTATGGACATCCAAATGACCTGAGGAAACCAATAAATAGTCTCCTTTTATGCAACAACTCATAAGGAGTTTTACCATGAGTCTTAACTACTAAAACTCTGTTTTGCACATAGTAGGCTGTGTTAACAGCCTCTGCCCAGAAGATGATAGGCAGTTTAAAATCAGACAGCATGGATCTTGCAGCCTCAATAAGTGTCATGTTTCTCCTCTCAGCAATACCGTTTTGCTGAGGGGTCCTAGGAGCACTATAATGTCTTGTAATACCCTTTTCATCATAAAATTTATCAAGGATTTGGTTCTTAAATTCTATTCCTTGATCACATCTTATGGTCTTGACCTTGTAATCAGATTGATTCTTAATTTTCAGAATGAAGTTCTTCAAGATCTCAAGAGTCTCATCCTTAGTTCTAAGGAAAAAGACCCAAGTGAATCTTATGAAATCATCTGTGATCACTAAGTAATATGAGATCCTTCCTAAACTCATTACACTGGTGGAGCCAAAGAGATCCAAGTGTAATAAGTGTAGGGGAGTAGTGATAGAGTTCCTTTCCTTTGGCTTGTGAGACACTTTGTGTTGCTTCCCTTTCAGGCATGCAACATAATGATCATCACTTGTAAACTCTTTCTTTGTCATTCCAGTTACCAAATCATTCTTAATTAATTTATTCATGTTGTTAAAGTTTACATGGCATATTTTTTTATGCCAGAAGAAAGACTCATCACTATTTGTTTTAGATAGAAAGCAAGAAACCTCTCCTGAGGGAGATGTTTTCTGCAAATCCATCTTATACATGTTCCCTTTCCTGGGGGCTCTAAAAAGAATATGCTCTTAAGGAATGATCACCCCGAGCTTGAGAACAATGCACTCATGCTCAGTAAAGAGCATGTTGTGTCTCTGATCACAAAATTGGGATACACTCAGTAGATTGTATCCAAGCTCCTTAACAAAATTTACCTTCTCAATGATGAGCTTACCATTTGTGACCATGCCTCTTCCAGTGATGTAACCACCAGCATCTCCTCCAAAAGCAACTGGTCCTCTATCAATTTTCTCAAAATTATGAAGCAAAGAACCATTGCCAGTCATGTGCCTGGAGCAGTCCACTATCAATGATCCATACATTTCCCTTGGTCTTTAGCTGTTCCTGCATAAAAAGAAGTGGTTAGTTACAAGCCTCATTGGTCTTGGGCTTTTCAAAGTGATCTGAAGACAATAAAACAGTAACTGATCCTATATTCAAACTTTGAGGATCATTAGTTGATGTTGATGAAGAACTTTCAGTCACCAGGTCTTTCTTCATCTTCCATACCATCTTCGAATGATTGGACTTGACCTTTAACACCTCGAAAGTTTTAACAATTTCTGAAGTTTTGGAGACTAGACCTTCAGAAGATCTTGCTTTCACTGCAGCATGCTTCAGTACTTCGGAAGCATTCCTTTCTTCCGAGACCAAATTTTCTTCCGAAGGCAAGTCTTCACTTGTCTTCTTCTTCACTTTGGAGCTTCCAAAGGAAACAAATTTTCCTTCTGAAGCTAGCTTCTCCTTCTTCTTCTCAGAAGTTTTCTTTTTGATCATATGGATAGTACTTTTAGGATTTTAGATGCAATCCTTATCCAGATGAGAGGTACTACCATATATGATGCAGTCAATTTGCTTCCTTCTGAGAGTCTTCTTCTGAAATAAAGACTGAACTTGATCACTTTCCATCTCCATTTTCACCTTCATAGATGATGTAGCAAGCTTCTTAGGAAGAGGCTTGTTCTTGGAGCTAGATGGTTCAGGCTGTGTAGCAGTGGTACACAGCTGATCAGTCTTCTTCTCCTTACTGAGCTGATTTGGACCTGACTAGAACTCTGGGTACTAGAGTTCATGGTTAGGTCTTCAGTCTTCACCACTTCAAACCCTGCAGAGATAAATACTTGTTTCTGCTTAGAGTTAAAAGTGGCCTCGATTTCTTGAGCATTCTTTTTCTTTATCTTGGCTCTCCTGATCAAGTTCTTTCTTTGAGACTTGGTCATCCCAGCTTCTTCATCTCTCTCCTTAGGAGAATAGCATCCCTTCTTAGGATGGTCCTCTTCACTATTTTCAGACACATCCTTCACTATCTCCTTTTTATCCTCTTCAGTAATAGGGTCTATAAGGGAAGCTCATCTTCATAAGTTCCACACATTGGAGATCTTACAGATAAGAGAGTGTGTGAAGGAGCTATCTTAGTAGATCCCAGTCCCTGCTTATTTTAATAACAAACTTGTGCATGCAGAGATGAGGATATCATGTTCTTGAAGGTCTCTTCTTTAAGAATAAGTTTTTCTGCCCGAGCTTTGCTGATCACAAGCTCAGCCTGGCATTCAGTTAATTTAGTGATGAGATCTTTTCTGAGTCCTGTAGTTGATATATTCATGCTAATGAGTTGAAATGGTTTTCTTAAAACTTCCGAGACTTAATTACTTTCGGAAGAAAATTGTCCTTCAAATACATGTAAATACTTAGAAGCATATTTAAGCTTCGGAAGATTTTAGAATATCTTCCGAAGGTAAATTTCTTATAAGTAGTTATTTAATTTGAATATATAATTTTCTTCCGAAGACAAATTACAGTCTTCTATTTTAAGTTTGAAATCATGTTCTTCTCTTTTGAAATCAGCTTTTAAAATTTTTAAGGACTCAAGATCAATTCTCATCTCTAAGTTCTAGGACCTATATCAGTAAACTTTAGCAAGACATTCAGGTTTATAAGGATGTTCCAATACCTTGGCTTTTTCATGATCTGCCATCAGTGATTGGTTTGGAGATGCATCCTCAACCTGAAAGCTCCAGTCAAAGCCTCTTTCAACAGCAACTGCAGCTTGCTGCTTGGGTTTCTCATTCTGGGGAGCTCCATCAGTGTAGTTTGGTTTGGTTTGTGCTTGGCCACAGCTTGTTCTTGGTGCCTTGCACTCTCCAGAAAAGTGTTCTATTTGGTTGCAGTTGTAACACTTCACTTTGCTTTTGTCCAGCCCAAACTTTTCACTGGTTGCATTGCTAGGAAACTTCCTCCCTGTCCTCTTGGAAAACTTCGTGGCTCTGTGAGTGAGAAGAGCCATCTGCTAGACTACTTCCATGTACTCCAGATCATTTGGATGGATACAGTCCAGGTCTTCAAGGGTGAAGAGAAAGTTGATTGTGCTTTCTTCAGAAGATACAAAGGCTTGTGAAGAGCTTGTCTCTTGGAATGGGTTTCCTTGGATGTAGCTCTCTCTTAGTGTCTCCGGGAAGGTGATGAAAGGACCCTTTTGTGAGTTGTCAGGATAGCAGATGAGATAATGCTATGGTTCTCTGCAATCCCTTTCAACCACATGAAGGGCTGAACTCTGTGGATGCTGGAGTTACTAGATGAATTTTACATATTCATCTCCATCTGGTAGCCACTGAGTATGCCATATAACTCAGTAAGAGTAAGGGTCTTGAGGTTTTTAGTTCTCTTAATAACCACACAATAGTGTATCCATTATCTGGGAAGAGAGGATATGAACTTCCTTACAATATCCTTGTTCTCCAAAGTTACTCCAACATCAACAAGAGTATGCATAATCTCAACATACCTGAAGTACTGTTGAGTCATGGTTTCACCTACTTTGAAGGTGAAGTTCTCAAACTGCTACTTCAAGAGGTCCTTCTTGTTCTCTTTAGCTTCATTGGACCCCTCATATATCAGCTTCAGTGCACCCCACAGTTGCTTTGCAGTCTTGCACTTCTTGAAGCCTCTGTAGATAGAGTTTGGAAGAGCAGTTTGGAGGGCTGTCATGGCCTTCTGATCAATATCAATTTTCTTCCAGTCTTCATCAGAATAATCAGCCACTTCCTTGGGTATCATACCACCACCACCAACAGCTGAAGAGGTGGATGGTACATGAGGTCCAAAGACTACTGAGCCCCATATCCTGGAGTCCTAGGACTTGATGAGGCCTTCCATTCTTTGACACCAAGTGTCAAAGTCTTCAGGAGTGATCAATGGGGACTTAGTCATAGTACAAGTTTCCATGTCAGCCTTGGTGATAGCAGCCATTTGATATGTTAAGTATTTTGTGAGAGTGAAAGGATTAGAGATGGTGAGATCTTACAATCAAGAGCCTAAAACGCTCTGATACCAATTGCAGAACCGTGTAAAGGGTGGTCAATACAATTAATCTCACAATAAGGAGAGGTTTAGAACACTTAACAGTTCAAATAAGGAATTTGGTTTGAGTATGATGATACTAAGAACACAAGTAAGTAGTGAGACAGAACTAAGAACAAGAACAAAGAAGTATGGTTTTCAAGGATGCTATATATTGCTCTCAAGTTCTATTACAAGTGTTACAAAGCATATTCGAATTACAAGGACCTGAGACACTTTATACTACATCCTACAACCATCAATACTTAGAAAGACAGTTGGAAACACGAATCTAGACAACAAGATCAATATAGAGTCAAAAGGCAGATTGTCTTTTGACTAGTGACTATGACATGTCATAGCTCATATCCTTTTCTAATATAAAAAGGTTTACAGGTATAAAAGTAGGAAGTTACAGACAAAGACCTTATTCTACTGTTTACAAAAGCATGGACTTTTCACCAACTCATACAAGTTGGTGAGTCTTCAGAATTGCAGCGAAAATATGTCATCTTTATGTAAAGTAGATCAGAGAAAGCATGTCTTCTCTGTCTTCGGAAGAAATCAGTCTTCACAGCAAAATGGCTTCGGAAGACTTTGTCTCTGAAGCTTCGGAAGACTTTGTCTCTGAAGCTTCGGAAGACTTCATCTTTGGCTTCGGAAGACTTCATCTTTGGCTTCGGAAGATTTGGACTTTGGCTTCGGAAGATTTTAGACTTAGAGTATTTTCTGATGTAGAGTGTAAAACTTCCGAAGCACTTCTACCTTGTACATCATTGCATGCATGCAGGAAGATCCTTAGTTGTTTTGGCTTTTTTGGTTGCATCAGCCTTATAATCCTCCAATATAACCTTACAGAAGCTCTTCAAGTTTGACTTTTGATTCTTAATGTTACTGCATGTTAACAAAACAAATCAACCTATGTTAAACAAATCATAACCATGAGCATTGTTAGGTTTAATGTAAACGTAGATATGCACTAAACATCAATACAGAATGAATTTTCCTTGAAGTGAGATCACAAGCAAGGAGTGACAATGATGATGTTGCTACTAATGCTAATGCAAAAATAGTGGTAAACTGAAGATCATGATTGACCTGGTTCAAGTCAAGTTGCTAGACATGATCCCACTTTGGAACCTAAGAGTAAAGATGTAACCAAATTCGATCTTAGTGAGCTTAAGAAGATTAAATCTTTGTAAAAAACCATAAATCCAAAACCATAAATCAAATGTAACAGTCAATCTTGTCCCATGCCCATACACCCACTCGGGTTTGAACAAATACCTCATTTTACAAACAATACATTCCCAAACAGAAAGAACTTGAGAGAGTGTAAGAGAATCTTGAGCTCCCATTAAACCACCCCTTTGCACCATAGTGTGTTGATTTCCCACAACCTTTGTTTAGCACAAATCAACTAAATAAGCAATCGTATCCCGAATCTTCTTGCTCCAATTCGCATGGCACACTCACCTGAAACTCAAAAGGAAAATAGATCAACACATTAAAAGATTGAAAATAGTATACAAAAAAGAACACACATACTAACATACATGGATATGGAACATATCATACTCGTAACATGAATACTTTATCATTAAAAGTGATTATGATTATAATTTGTATTATTTAGGGTCCAACTAATTGGATTTGGATGAACATGTAAGATTTGGATGAACATGTAAGAAGTTACAGTGATAAACCAATTATTAAGATTACACTCTTCACAAACAACAATAGATAAGTTAAAATCCTTATATGCTCAATAGACAATATGCAAAAGGCTATTAAAATCTGAATTCTGAAACCTAAAGCTTAAAGGATTTGAAAGACCAAAAAATATGTAAGAATCGGGAACATTCATACTCCATGAATCATTTTCCAGTAATTAGACCTCAAAAGCTTGGTAAATATAATCTCAATCCAAACCTAGATGTGTTCATAGTGTACATAACTAAGAAATTAATCAATTGACAAAAGGCGAAATTTGGGTTATTCACCAATAGAAGTCAAATCAATAATTACTAAATACATAAACAGTAATCAAACACAACGAATCAAACCAAATATCTATGAAACCAAAGCAACTACACAATCAATCATCGACCCAAAAATGAGAACCCTAACTAAATTAATTGGACATAATTGTAGAAACGGATACTTGAGCACGAAATTGATATGATTGATCTAATCTGATGAAAACGACAGAGAACAAAACTAAATTAGAAACAAAAATGAAAACCAAACCTTGTAAGAAGAAATTAATCAGGGTTGCGATTGTTGATAGTCGGATCTATAGATGAAACAAGTAGATGATGAAATCAACACGAAAAGCTATAGAGCAAGCCTTGTCGCCCCTCTTTAATGAAACAAAAAACTCATATGCTAATACCACAAGTCACATATCAGGGCTTGAGAAACAAGGAAACCCACCAGCCATGCATCATGACCATAAAATTAATAAGGGCTTGCACTGATTGTCATTGATGTTACAGGGGAGAAGAGAGTGTAACCGATTGCAGTCGTTACCATTGATTCAGTCGGAGGTTAAAGCAACTACTTTTTTTTTTCAAAACAACTAAGCATCTAATGGAAATTAACAAGGAGAATAGGCCACATAACATCCTTCATTACTAGGAGCAGCTTTTAAATCTTCTTAATATCAGTAAGGTTTGTTCTTTACTTCCTTATCTAGATTCCTGTATGTTGAAACACATGTGATTTCAATCCTATTTTTATCTATTTGGACTGTTTTGAATTTGTTTAGTATTGAACATTTGCTATCATTAATTTTATTTTAGTAGCATGTATGTTTATTATACATGTGTTTCAGGTCAAACTTTCATACAATTTGACTTTGTCTATTGTTCTCTACTTTTTTTTGTCTTGTATCATTGATATATTGTAACCAATAAGACATTTTAGTTTTGCGTCTGATTAGTCTTTTTATTACTTCCAATTCTTTTTATACCCCTTTTTAATTTGGAATTTACTAATAGCTTTTCTATTATTGCAGGGAAAGTACATGATGACTTCAAAAGAATTCTAAGGACTTAAAAACTTAAGGTGAGATTCCTCAACACATGTTTCTTATGTTTTTACAACTTATTACTTTAGTAAACCTTTACATCTTAATCTTGGTGTTTTTGTCTTTTGTTTAATGAAATTAATATTTCAACAGCTTATTCTTGTAATCAAGAGAATTAGGGTGGTAAAAAAAGAACACCTAAAATCATACTTAAGTGTGATTGTACCATCTTTTTGTCCATTGGCTCATCAAGGTGTTTTATTGGCTCTTTAACCATACTAAAGTGTCTTTAAGGTGTGATTTGGTTATTTAACCCACTAGGATTGTTTAATAAGGTTTAAACCAGTCTATAACTTTCCCGGACATAAGGAGGAAAAAAAAACAATGACACATGCTCGATTCCCATTTAAAGCAATTTTAAACCCATGATGATTTATGATATAAACCGAATTAAAATTTATGTTTGAAATGCTCATGCTTCTGTAAATATAAGAATCTTTGTTTTAATTTGGTATGTATTTGTATCAATAGAAATTGTAATTTTTCTTTTTATTATTATAAGTAATAAGCAATTTTAAGTTATAAGAATCATTAACAAATTTATAAATTATATTTTTTTTTAAAACCCGTGTAAATAATCTAGTATTTTAATAAAAGATATCTTGTGAGGACACATGTTCAATAACTGAGCATCTATGAATTTTTTTCCCGCCCATTTGTCCGCTTAGTTTTGCATGCGCGGACCTTTCTTCGGGTCGGACTATCCAACTTGAATTCACCTACACATGGTTCTACCATACCCCGGATCTTTGTTTTGATATCATCTCTAACCCTAAAACCTTTGTCTGTCTTCCTTTTCCAAAACCCCACTTCCCAACCTGTTTGCCGGCGGAAGAGACTCCATCACCGTTGTTTGCCCGCAACCACTCTCACAATCATCTTCCCGATCTTCTCTTCGCTGTTTGCAGTTAGGCATCTCTAACCCTAAACCGTTGTTCGCCGTCGTCTTCTGCTTCTCGATTTTCTCTTCGCTCCACAACCACTCTCACAATCATTTTCCCGCCCACAAAATTTCGCCCTAGTTCCATTTGATTTCAGTTCCATACAATCTTTAAACCGTAGATCTTCCTTTGAAATTATCGATTTGATCCCAACGGTTCTCTCGGAAAGTTGTTAACACGAATTCAGCAAGATCTTCAACAACAGTTCAAGATCTATCGTTTGAGGAAGAAGATCGATTCTCAAAAGCTGCCGATAACAAAATCATCCACAACGTTTAAGCCTTATTAGGGGGAATGAGACGTACGGTAAGCTTTTGGTTTCGATTCATGCTTTTGGTAATTTTGTTTTATGCTTCATATGCTCTTTTTTCCTTCACATTGACTATCCTTCAAAGATTGATTGATGCAATCTATTTTTGTTAAATTGTTGTTTAGTGATAGATTAACTAAGTTTCTTGATTTGTTTATTCATTTGAGACCAAATTTGTGAAACTCATAATCGAAGAGTGAAGACAAAATGAGCATGTCGTGGGTATTTCTCATGCATAGTTTACATAGTCATTATTCTTTAGTTTATGCACAATAAAGATATATTTCGTTTGATTTAAAAATGGTATTTGTTCTACATTTTACTTGATTATTATAAAACATTTATATAAATCCCTTGATATGTTTATCTCTCTCTGAAGACCAGATTAAGAACCTGACTTTGTTTGAAATTGAGAATGTTTTACAACGGAATAATTTGACATCGCGAAACTATACGTCAGTGCCTTACCCTGAGAACGATACAATTCTCAGTTCAAACAACCTTCTGATTAAGAGGAGATGGCTTGTGACAGAGATGTCCTACGAGATGAGTTTGATAACCTTTTTTCTACTTTGACGGATAAACAACGAAATATATATGATGATATCATTGAATCTGTCAATAATAAAAAGATGTGTTTTTTTGTGTACGATTATGGCGGTACTGGTAAGACTTTTTTGTAGAAGACGTTTTCTGCGAGCATAAGATCAAAGGGTCATGTAGTTCTAAATGTTGCATCGAGTGGAATTGCATCTTTACTGTTATCAGGAGGTAGGACAGCACACTCCAAATTTAGGATACCGTTAAATCTCATTGAGTATTCGTTATGCCATGTAAAGCCATATAGTGATGTTGCTCATTTGTAGAAAATAACAAATTTGATTATATGGGATGAGGCACCAATGATTCACAAGCATGCATTTGAGGCTTTAGATAGGACTCTTAAAGACTTGGTGACTTGTGTTGGTGAAACATTAAATGATTTACCATTTGAGGAAAGGTTGTTGTGTTTGGAGGTGATTTTAGGCAGATTCTTCCTGTTGTCCCCAATGGAAGTAGACGAGATACTGTCAATTCATCTTTAAGTTCTTCTCTTTAAGTTCTTCACACATTTGGCAACCATGCAAAGTCCATACGCTAACAAAAAACATGTGCTTATCAATCGGAAGTGGACGATCTAACATTAGTGAAACAAACAAATTTGCAATTGGTTTTTAGATGTAGGTGAAAGAAAACTTGGTGGTATGAATGATGGTGAGGCAAGTATACATATACCAGATGATCTTCTTATTATGAATACAGTTGATCTTATCTCTGATTTAATTGAATTTGTATATCCTTCCATCATTCAGAATTCCAAAATTCCAAATCTCTTTCAAGAGAGTGCAATTCTTGCCTCAAAAAATGAAGTCGTTCAAGAAATTAACAAACATTTGCAATCGATATTCCCCGGAGATGAAAGAGAATACCTAAGCTTAGATAGTATAAGCGCAGATGAGTTTGTTAATGATACTTTTGATTAGAGTTTATGCTCACCTGATTTTCTAAACGGGCTTAAGGTATATGGGTTATCAAACCATTCTTTAGTGTTAAATGTTGGTGTTCCTGTAATGCTTCTACGAAATATCGATCAAAAAAGTGGTTTGGGTAACGAAACTACACTCAAGGTAATCTTACTTTACAATCGTGTAATAAAAGTGGAGATTATATCTCGGAGTAACATTGGCAGTTGTACATTCATTCCAAGATTAACTTTGACACCGTCAGATAGAAGAATTCCTTTCAAGTTTAAAAAAGGCAGTTTCCTCTAGCCGTTTGTTTTGTAATGAAAATAAACAAGAGCCAAGGATAATCCCTTTCAAGAGTTGGATTGTACTTAAAGGAACCGGTTTTCATTCATGGTAAACTTTACTTCGCATTATCAAGAGTTAAAAGTAGAGACGGATTGAAGTTGTTAATTTTAGATGATCATGGCAAGCCTTCTAATGTTAGTAACAACTGTAGTTTACAAGGAGGTTTTCACATATTTGTGTATTCTTCTATACCAATCAATGATTCTTATATTATGTTTAAATTTTTACTAAACAAACCCATGTAATACACGGGTCACTGGCTAGTAGGGTATACATAAGGAATCAAAAACTTATAAAAGAAGCTAATTTATTTTCAGGAGTTGATAACCACAATATGTAGTTATAACACTCCCTTTGATTATCAACTTCATACGTTTTGAAATGTTGTCTTGTTAAAAAACCTTGTTAGTAAAATCCAATGAAACAAAAGCACGGCTAAAGAAAAAAAAAGTGCATTGCGTACTATCTCACCCTAATAAAAAGTTATGTTGTAATTTTAACAAGAAAATCCAATGCGAAAAAACTTAGTGAAGAAAATAGAATGCAATGTATATAATACTCCCCCTTATATTTGTATCCTTTAATTAAAGAATACCGATCTTCCTTGAAAGTTGCTCAAAATATTTGTAGTCAATTATTTTCGCTTGATTGCTTGATGCACAATTCTTTTATGTTGGGCAAATATTTATGATCTTGACGTACATTGTTTTTGCATCCAACTGTAAACATATACCACATGATCTGTAATTATGTATTATTACATTTCTTGCATCTACAAAACTAACTAAACTTGATTAATGGATTAATAAATATAAACATATATCTTTCATACTTTAAGGGTATTGAAATATTTCTTTGACTCTTCCCAACATCTTCTCAAAAGACACAACTTATATCTTGCCAATATCAATAATTTATCTAGTGTATAATTAGCCATAATCAATAATATATCAACTACAATCAACTATGTTACTACAAGACTAATAATTTTTATTTCTTTGACAGAAAATGATGATTGTACAACATTTAACATACTTAGAGAATGAGTTTATCCGTAAAAATGTTTTAGCATTTTAAAATATAATTTCATTTATTGATTAAAATACTATTATGCAAATTATCAATTTACATTCAAAATTCAAAATTTGTTATATCATTTACCGTAACAAAATCTTCTACAATAACATAAACTCCTTTCATTGCTTTTGGAGATTTAATGATCACATCAACATATAATACAATATTTGTATACCTCAAGTTGGCCTTTAAATAAAAACATATGATCAACTACTTCATATTAATTTTTTTCATGACCACCAAGTTCATTATATTACATGTAACTCGATTATTTTAGTCCATGCTTTTTTTGTTAATTCTATAGAAATATATTTCTTGAGGTTTAATATCAATATTTTACAAATCTTTTCCGTTTGACTAATTATTTATATGCATACAATCACTAAAGATTATAACACATAATGATTTATATATCATATTACATATTTTTTTAACCGTCTTCTCATTTTTGAAATCCATACCATACGGATCTTTTATACAGATTTACTCGTTTTAGTTACCCGTGTATTACACGGGAGGGGAATAGTTATTTATTAAATAACGCAAAAACATAAATAAAACCAAGTGCGTCATATATTAATTAAGACATAACAACTTTTGATCATAAGGTCACAAATGAGTAAAAACATCATTTTAACTATATTTGTAGTAACATTAGTAGATTTGTTATTATTATATAAAGCTAAGAGTTTCAATCCATCTATACTTTTGACTTGTGACAATGCGACATAAAGCTGACCATGTGAAAAATAGACTCTTTTAAGTACAAACCGATTCTTGACAGAGATTTACCTTGACTTTTGTTATTGTCATAGCGACATATACAATCAAAGAAAATTGTCTTCTTTTAAATTAAGGAATCCTTTTGATAGGTCAAATCGTGAGCTATATATTGGATGGGTATAAGAATATAAGTATAAAAAAAATTTAGATTTGAATAATAGCCATTGAAAAGTTATGTGCAATGATGAGATCAATTTCGGATTGTTTTGACATTGTAATCAGATTTAGGGATATAATATTGAATCGGATATGATCGGGATATGAATGTTCATAATATCTATAATTAGTTGTTTATTATTATTTATTTAATACTAACTTAGTAAACCCGCGTATTACATGGATTGAAAAAATAAAATATTAAATATAATGAAACTTTGTGAAGTATAAAATGATATTCTAAAATAAGATATGATTAAAATTATGTATTAGTAATAACTATAAGTAATAAAATAGTGATACTAATTTTTAAACTTTTGTTTTTAATTATGTATTAGTAGTAACTATAAGTAATAAAATAATGATATTAATTTTAAACTTTTGTTTTTAAACTTTTTCCTAAGAAAATTAAACTTTTTTTTTTCAAAACAAAACGTATTAAAAATGTCATTTTTTTTTAAATTCTTATTCTAACTTCTAATTTTATTTAGTTTTAGTTTATAAAAAAATTACTTTTTAAAAATATCAATTTTAAAATATTTCATATTTTAAAAGAAGTTTGATGTTTTAAAAAAAATCTTATTTTATAAAAATTTGTTTTCTAAAAATAACATATTTCTTAATTTATTAATAAATTAATAAAAAGATATCTTTCTTAATTTATAATCTAAAAAAATTAAAATTATTTAATATTTCTTAATTTAAATAATTATTTAAGAGTAGAGAGAGACGGAAAAAAACACACTTAGCGGCCTAACAATATGTCAAGTGTCCTCTTAAGTTACTTTTTTAGTATTATATATAGATTAGGATATCATAATTGCATGGTATAGTTTCACTTGTGTATATTTACCCGTGCACAAGGATGACATCTTTAAGAAGTGTAGTTTGTACTCATCAATAGTTTTAATTATATTCAAGTTGTTAACGTATACAACAATGATATAGTACTCGGGTTTGATTGTGTACGCAATATCATGATGTTCTCGAAAACTTACATTATATGACTTTACATGTATCAAGTTATCCATAAGGTGCATATCAATTCCTTATTCGTATTGCCAAACTAATGAGATATTAGAATGTCATGCATTCATCACTATAGAATTGCCTTCTCGTAATTAATTATAGGTATTTGTGAAAATCTTTGTGCCATCACTTTTTCTATATATCACTTAATTTGATTTTTGATTAACACTTTCATATAAAATACCTTTTGACATCCAACATATCAGAGAATTTAACATTGCCTTATTTGCATCGGTTTATTTTGGTCAATCAATCCTACTTGTCACTCACAAGCAGATCTTAACTTGTGATTCCATAAGTTTCTAGAATCATCAATCCATCGTATCTGGCATCCCTGTAAGAGATCCTTTCACTGCATCTCGACTTGACCATTCATACTTGATACTTTTACGAGGATTTTTATTTTTTGGAAACGACTAGTTTAACACGATTAGACGTGCCATAGACTTACTACCTTCTAGAACATTGATCTTAATTGGACCACTAGCATGACATTCAGAAAGCTGGATGAAAAGTCGTATTTTTTTCGGCCGATTTTTTCAAAATTCCGTCAAAATTGATGACTAAATAATATAATATGAAGTCGTTGTATATCTGTTACGAAATTCCGAAGCGATATGTGTGGACATAAGTCACTTTTTTAGTAGCGAATAATAATGATTGTTAATAGCCAGAACACCAATTTACGATTACAATTTGTTACATAGAAACAAAATGCAATCATTCATTTACAACTTGTTACCAAAAACCAAGCCTAGTGATGTGGGTTTTTAAATAATCTATATATAATACTAAAAAACTAACTTACGGAGACACGCGACATATTTCTAGGCCCTCTAAGTATATTTTTTCTCGTCTCTCTCCTCTTAAATAATTACCTAAATTAAATATATTAAATATTTTAATTATTTTTTAGATTAAAATTTTTAATAAATTAAGAGAGAAGTCTTTTTGTTAATGTTATTTTTAGAAAACAATTATTATAAAATTAATTTTTTTTCTAAAACATCTAACTTTTTTTAAAATATAAAAGATTTTAAAATTGGTATGTTTAAAAAGTAAATTTTTTTATAAACTAAAAATAATTAAATTTAGGAGTTATAATAAAAAAATTAAAAAATAACATTTTTAATACGGTTTGTTTTGAAAAAATATTTAACTTTTTTTGAAAAAAGTTTAAAAACAAAAATTTAAAATTGATATCGTTATTTTATTACTTATAGTTATTACTCATATGTAATTTTAATCATATCTTATTTTGGATTTTTATACTTCATAAAATTTTATTATATTTAATATTTTATTTTTTTAACTCGTATATTACACGGCTTTACTAAAGTTAATATTAAATAAATAATAATCAACAACTAATCAGGGATATTATGAACATTTATAGTCCGCTTCAACCCGATTCAATACTATATCTCAATATTTGATTACAGGGTCAAAATAATTCGAAATTGATCTAATTATTGTATATAACTTTTCAATGTATATTATTCAAATATTAATTTCTTCATACTAATATCCTCACACCCACTCAATATCTAGTTCGCGATTTGACCTGTAAAAAGTATTCTTTTAAGTTCAAAAGAAGACAGTTTTCTTTGACTGTATATTTTGCTATGACAATAAAAAAAAATAAGGTCAATCTCTGTCAAGTGTCAGTTTATACTTAAAAGAACCTCTTTTTACGCATGATCAGATTTATGTCATCTTGTCACAAGTTATGAGTAAAGATGGATTGAAGCTCTTAGCTTTAGATAATGAGTGTAAACCTACTAATATTAATACAAATATAGTTTATAAAGATGTTTTTGTTCATTTGTGACCTTATAATTAAAAGTTGTTATGTCTTATTTAATATATAACACACTTGATTTTATTTTTATTTTTATATTATTTAATAATTAACTCTCCACACTTCCGTGTAATCCACGGGTAACTAAAGCTAGTGAAATATATTGACATACAAGATCAAGATTTCACATTACTTTTTAGGCTTTTATGTCGTCAATAAAATAAGATGAAGCATCAACCGAAGTGGCCATCAAAAAGAGAATGGTAACCAGGATAATGGATCCGGTAACTCTGGATATGGAACTAATCAACGGATTTTAACCTAAGTGTTGATATATGGTCGTACATGTTGTAAACCATGATAATACGATTCAATATCGACAACAAATTTGTGCTGATAACGCGTAGTAAAACCAGACTGCTAATAAGAAATATGAGAAGAAAGATATAAGAAGAGAAAAAAAAATGTTTATTTCATTTATTAAGTGTATCATACAATGAGATACAATAGGGTATACATAAGACCAAACGCAATGGTGCATTAAGAGGGCATTAAAGGACATTATAGCACCTTAAAACGCCCTTACACCATACCCGTGAGCATTATAGGGCCGTTATAGGTTTTGGCCGTTTCCATCATAAAGTCATAATTACGTAATGATTGAGGGGCATTGATAGACGTTAACCGTTACTTATCTTTTTATTTAAAAAATAATGATGAGTGGATGCTTATGTGATAGAAAATGTCTTTTAAAAAGCATTAATCATTACATATGGTTTATGGAGTCAAAGCTTTATAAAAGAAACTAATCTATTTTAAGTGTTGATAAACACAATATTATATTTATAACATATTTGAGTTTAAAAATAGACAACTATGTTTTTTTTATTTCTACCCAATTCTTTCTGTTTGTACTTTGTACATGTATCATCATTCAACCTCTCCCTTTAGGTATAAAGATATTTTTACATACGTAATAAAAGATATTTTAAATATTTTTCTAAGAAAATGATTGATTTTAAAACAATTTTTACGAATGCAAAAATCTTTTTTGCTATCTAAAAGTACGGTGATTCACAGCCATGGTTTCTTGCCTACTCACCAAAATTGACATATAATGTTACCTTTTTTCTATTAGTATTTGTAAACTACCTTTTTTCTATTAGTATTTGTAAACTTTATATAAAATATGCTCAAATTTTCTCTAATAATACAACGTAATAATGTAATATGTAGTAAAATAAAAGATATAGTGTTTGTTTCAGTTTTTCTCTATAATTTCATATATATATATTTTATATTGGTAACAATATTGTATTTAAAATCTAATCCTAATAAAAGATTACACTTATGGACACGTGTCATTACCGGATTTCGGTTTTATATTGCTTCTTTTTCTCAAACTTTTTGATTTTTTTTCTAAATATTTTTTTTTAAATAACAACACACTTTAAAAAACTACGGCATGTTTAATTAAGTGGGTGGTACTTTTGGAAAGTGGTGATATATTTGGAAAACGTTAATAGTTTATTTTTATAATATATTATAGGTATGTTTTTTCATACAAAATAATTTTTTTTAGTTTTGTTTTTCTAAGTAATTGATTTTAAATTACTGTCAACTTCGCATCCCTTAAAACCATAATCTAACATAATAAAAACATATTTAAAAAGTAGTGTACTATTTATTTAAATATAAAAACATGCTTAAAAAGTAAAACATTTACCTTATTATAATAATTGATTATACTATATGTCGCGTGTCAGCACCATATTTTTTTTCACCTCCTAAACTAAACTATCATGATATAAAATAAATTGAAATAAATTACTAATAACTAATAACAATAATAAAATTAGTAACAGATACTATATATGATCGAGCTTCAATTTGAAATTCAAATATATGGTCGAACCAAATTGATCCTTCTTTGGATGAAACTTTCATTTAGTTAGTTACTAGATCTCTCGCCAACTTACTATTATAAGTAGCAAAATAGTTTCAAAACCATGATAAATATCAATGTTTATACAATTTGTTAATTATGTTAAATACCTAGAAAGGAAAGTATAGTACATCGTGAGTTTAGATCATTAGGTTATTAGATTGGATGAAATTCAAGATTTTAAATTTACTAAATTGATTAAAAAACAAATCATGCAAACTGCTTGTGGTTGTTTAAATCAAATTTAGTGTTAGAGAAATTTTCATGTATTAGTTAAAATGAATTTTTAGTATTCATAGAAGTATTTTTAGATTTGTAAATTGTAATTTTACTTAAGGGTGAGGTTATTTTACAAAGCATATTTTTGCTACAAAGTGTGAGAAGACACAATGAGGCTAAAAAAGTCACAAAATAATTTATATCTCACAATTTAAATCGAATTTCAAAAAAGTACTTCGGAGTCTCTGTTCTTTTCGTCGTCCTCTTTCAGGAAAAAAATAAAAAAAAATAAAAAAAAATTTATTGCGTCTTTTTATGACACAATCACGTCATTGTGTCTTTCATAAATGACACAATAAAAAAACGTTATTTTTTTGTTTATTTTTTTCTTAGTGAGAACGGCTAGGGGAACAAAAGTTCGGAATTACTTTTTTGAAATTCGATTTAGATTGTGAGATATAATTCTTTTGTGACTTTTTTTGACTCATTGTGTCTTCTCATACTTTATAGCAAAAATACATTTTGTATTTGAACATGTTTCTTTACTTAATATTCATTGTTGTTGTACATAATAAAACTACTAAGTTATATAAATTTTGTATGACTAATAATATTTTTGAAATACAAGTAAACAATTTTCTATTATACAATCCATGTATACACGAGACTATAACCTAGTAAAATATATTCGGTTTCATGATATTAAAAAATGAAATTTGAAACAACTTGGTTTTTAATAAAAATAAATTGAACTATAGAAATAAATATAAAGAATTGTATATAAAATTATTTTATATTTTAAATACAGACTTGTAATAAGTAAAAAAAATATATTATATACCAATTTGGGTGAAACTGTGTAATAGTCAAGGATTAAAGATATCTAAAAGAGGAAAGAGGAAAAAAATAAGCTTACTTTGTTTTAAAATATACATAACTTGAAAGTTGAATCTAAAGAAAACAGCTATACTTCAATTGAAATTTGGTAACGCATGTGAGAAGCAGAGAGGGTCAATTCTTTCATGCTTTATTATTGAAATTAATAAAAAGATTTAGGTATAAAAAATTATGTAAGCATGTGTCGTTAAGCACGTGATTCATGTCATAAAATGTTAATGTGTTATGTACGAAAATATTGATTTTCTTGCATCGTAATGGTATTAACACCGTCTTGCTTGGCCTTACTGGTCCTGCCTATCCAGTGTCCATCTCTCCAGTGTGCATTAACACCGTGTGTTTTGGCCTTTCGCTCTCTAGTCCGGTCCAAAACACATACCGTAGCGAGTTGCATATTATATGTCGTAGATTTAACATACGCATATTCCTTAAATCTTAGAATCATGCAATAGTACAATTACCTTTAAAAATATACGTACTATTTAAAATACTTAAAACAACATTCATTCAAAACGAATATAAAGAAAAGAGCGATGCTTCATTTGTAATTTGGTTACTTATGTGAGAGAGGGTAAGTTCTTTTACACAACTTAATAAAAAAAGTTAGATATTAGTGAATTATATATTTCTTCAGCGACGAATTTATTGTGAAACTTAGACTCAATATCTTCAAATTTAGATGTTTTAAAAGCCTTTAATTCTAATAGTGGACCAAAAATATTATACAATCATACTTAATATTTCATTTAATCATAGACTTTTCATATCGAATTAATTATGTGACCTGTTATATTGTCCCTACCAATTTGACCATACTATGGTGATTAGTTAGTTACGTAAGCATGTGACGTTAACAAACGGCGTCATGTTATAAAATTTTAATGTGTTCAAACAAAAGCAAACCGCTTAGCCCGCATCGTTACTAAAACCGGACCGAGGTGGCCCCGCCGGTCAACCTTCCATCTCTCAGGTGCGTATAGGGGTGTAAAAACCGTTGTCCGGTTAACCAGTTGGCCCCTTCGTTTACTAGTATTTTCGTTTAATTAGATCAGGACATGATTTAAAGAAAAAAGCCACTTCTTATATATTGTCTTCAATCTTTTTAAAAAATGTTAAAAAAACCTTTTTTATAACTTTTAATAAAATAATAATAAAAGCTTAATTTATTTTGTTGAATTAGAATATTTATGTTATTACTTATGTCATTTGTTTCTTAAACTCTGTCCGATCGGTAAACATTTGAATCGTGATTCAATGTTTGGTGTTGTATTGAAAGCATACCATAGGATTTAACAATTTACATCCTTAAATTTTAGAGTAATATATATATTGAAAACATACAGTAGTACGTAGTAGATTTAACAACGTACATCCTTAAACTTTTAAAGTAATTCTATAGTATAATATTCATGTTACAAGATCGGTATCCAAATTCGAGACCGATAATGTGATTTTTTCTAAAAGTTTTCATAAGTATCGTAGTAAGTGATGCCCAGGCCATTTACCCAAATTATACCCATAAACACGTTATTTTAATTTTTTTTTCTTAGATAATAGAGTATGTATGATACTCATCAACAAACTAACGAGTACCCCTGATATTCAGCGCGAGTAATTAATAAGCAGATACCACATACTACACAGGCACGATACAATGTATAAACAGTTTTACGATAAAGACCGATAGACGTGACTCTTCCCTATAAATACATCAACAAACTTAATCAAATTCATACTACCCAATAACCATGAAGGATGAGAAACCATATGGAGCTCATGTGGTGGTGATACCTTACCCAAGCCAAGGCCACATCAACCCACTTCTCCAATTCGCTAAAACACTAGCCTCAAAAGGCCTTAAAGCCACCATCGCCACCACCCACTACACCCTCTCCTCCATCTCCGCCCCATCCGTAACCGTGGAGCTGATCTCCGACGGGTTCGACGACCGCGGTTACACTCAAGCTCAGTCCGAACAACTCTTCCTCGAGTCATTCAAAACCAACGGTTCACGAACACTCACCCAACTCATCAAGAAGCACCAAAACACCAATGATCCCATCACTTGTGTGGTGTATGACTCGTTTCTGCCTTGGGCTCTTGATGTGGCCAAGGAAAATGGGCTTCTTGGGGGGCCGTTTTTCACGAACTCCGCCGCGGTTACCGCGCTTTTTTGCCGGATACATTGGGGGACGCTGAGGTTGCCGGTGAGATTGGAGGATTGTCCGGTGGTGGTTCCCGGTGTTCCGCCGTTGAGCCTTGAAGATCTGCCGAGCTTTTTGAATTCGCCGGAGAGTCATCCGGCTTACTTGAAGATGAAACTGAACCAGTTTTCGAATTTGCGTAAGGCTGATTGGATCTTTAGCAACACGTTCCAATCATTGGAATCCGAGGTCTGTGTAGATCAATAGTTTATTTGCTTTAAATTTAATATATAACATAAATTTTTGATCTTCTAGGAGTCTAATTTTACCCGCACCACCTCCGATCTAATCCCATGATGCAGTAATGGCCATTTAAAAACATGCAAAGCGGTCATTTGCGGGTTGATCGAATGACTGTTTCAACATAAGGTGAAACGATCATTATGTCAAATATCGTGGTCCTGCTTAATCTTAAGTGGTTATTTGAGTTTGTCGTTCTTTTAAGTTTAGGGTGGTAGAGGTATGATAGGGACTATTGTGTTATCTAAATTGTTGCTTTCTTTTAAGTTTAGGGTGGTAGAGGAGGTATGATAGGGACTATTGTGTTATCTAAATTGTTGCATGTTACAGGTCAAATGAAAGAACTCAACCCAAAAGACTAGTCTGATGGGTGAGGGAACCCATTTGACCTATAAACCCCACACCAATTGCCCATACAACCAATGTGGGACAAGTCCCATACCTTACAATGGTTTCGGTCCATAACATTGCACTCTACAAATCAAAAGGTTTTTGAGCATAGTCTTAATTGGAGCAAGTCTCTTTATTTTTATTTATCAGGAAAGGGGTAAAGTTTATCATCATCTCTTTTCGCCAGACCTTACTAGTAATGTTGCTACATGCACGTTTGTTAGTTTGTTAACATTTATCTTTTCGAATTTCTTAACGCAAGTCTTTTGCTTTTTTGTGTAAACCGAACTTGACTTGAATAAAGTTTAAGACTTGTGAGTCCTAAATTAGTAACTTGTACTATTCATTCATAATGAACTTAAAAGGTACAATTATTGTTTCGTTTGAAAACAAAATTCCAACTTATAATTTTAATTCCATTTCGGTTTTTCGAGTCTGATTCTAATAATTACTTACGTTTTAAAATAGGTGGTGAAAGGCATAAGGGACAAATGGCCAGCTAAACTTATAGGTCCAATGGTACCATCAGCCTATGTAGATGGAAGAATTGCAGGTGACAAAGGGTATGGTGCAAGTTTATGGAAGCCGCTTGACCAAGGGTGCGCGACATGGCTCGAAACCAAGCCTCCAAACTCGGTTGTTTACGTGTCTTTTGGGAGCATGGTGTCACTAACCCAACAAGAAATGGAAGAACTAGCATGGGGTTTACAAGAAAGTGGGTTTTACTTTCTTTGGGTGGTGAAAGATTCGGAGAGACACAAATTGCCAAAAGGGTTTCTTGATTTAACCACGCAAAATCAAGAAAAGGGTATGATTGTGAATTGGTGCAACCAGCTTGAAATGTTGGCTCATGATTCGGTGGGTTGTTTTATGACTCATTGTGGGTGGAACTCAACACTAGAAGGGTTGAGTCTTGGGGTCCCAATGGTAGCGGTCCCAAAGTGGGCGGACCAATTGACCGATGCCAAGTTTATATCGGATGTGTGGGGTGTAGGTGTTAGGGCTAAGGTGGATAGCGAAATTGGGATGGTTAAAAGAGAAGAAGTTGTGTTGTGTTTGAATGAGGTGATGACCGAAGGGGTGAGGGGTTTGGAGATCAAGAAAAATGCTAGACACTGGAAGGCGTTAGCTAAAGAGGCAATTAGTGAAGGTGGGAGCTCTGATAAAGCCATTGATGAGTTCGTGATGTCATTAAAGAACATTTGTAATAGACAAGATTTATGCTCGTGTTGATTCTCTCTTGGCTTCGTACGAATGAGACTAGAAAATACTAGCATGTAGTAAATAATGAATAATGATATTTCTACATCTAAACTTTGTGAAGCAGTGAAATGAAATAATTAGTTGTTCGTATATCTGAAAAAATGTGTAAATTTATTGACCACAAGTTAACTACTTTAGAACTCTAGGAGTTTTAGTTACCCGTGTATTACACAGAAATGTTAAGAGTTAATTATTAAATAACATAAAAATAAAAATAAAAATAAAAATAAAATCAAGTATGTTATATATTAAATAAGACATAACAACTTTTGATTATAATGTCACAAATGAGCAAAAAAATATTATTGTAAACTCCATTTGTAGTAACATTAATAGGTTTACACTCATTATATAAAGCTAAAAGCTTCAATCCATCTTTACTCTTAACTTGTGATAAGATCCTATAAAGCTGATCATGCGTAAACATAGGCTCTTTCAAGTATAAACCGACACTTGACAGAGATTGACCTTAATTTTTGTTTATTGTCGTAGCGAAATATACAATCAAAGAAAACTGTCTTCTTTTAGACTTAAAAGGAATACTTTTGACAGGTCAAATCGTGAGCTAGATATTGAGTGGGTGTGAATATATTAATATGATGAAATTAAGATTTGAATAATATACACTGAAAAGTTATGTGCAATAATTAGATCAATTTCGAATTATTTTGACCCTGTAATCAAATATAGAGATATAGTATTGAATCGGGTTGGATCGAGCTATAAATGTTCATAATTGTTGATTATTATTTATTTAATACTAACTTTAGTAAACCCGTGTATTATACGGGTTGAAAAATAAAATATTAAATATAATAAAATTTTATGAAGTATATAATGATAATCTAAAATAAGATATGATTAAAATTACATATGAGTAATAACTATAAGTAATAAATACCGATATCAAATTTTATACTTTTGATTTTAAACTTTCTTTCCAAAAAAAAGTTAAACATTTTTTTTCAAAACAAACCGTATTAAAAATGTTATTTTTTAAATTTTTTTATTGTAACTCCTAATTTTAATTATTTTTATTTTATAAAAAGTTTACTTATAAAAATACCAATTTTTTAAAATATTTTATATTTTAAAAAAAGTTAGATGTTTTAGAAAAAAATTTATTGTATAAAAAAATGTTTTCTAGAAATAAAATTAATAAAAAGACATCTTTCTTAATTTATTAAAAAAATTAATCTAAAAAAGAATTAAAATTATTTAATATTTCTTAATTTTGGTAATTATTTAAGAGGAGAGAAAGGTGAGAAAAATAAACTTAGGGAGCCTAGAAATATACCAAGCGTCCCCCCTAAGTTACTCTTTTAGTATCATATATAGATTTGTAAGGCGTGAGCTCGCATCAAAGGTAGGTTTTCATGCTCGAGATAGTTTGTTTAATATTTATATTTTCTTTAAATAATATATGTATATGTATATTACATATTTTATATCTTTTTATATATGATATTATATATTATTTAGTTATTTAGTTATTTTTATCATTATTTTATAAATACTAATTATTATTTTCTCAATAATTTAAATATAATAATTATTATTATTATTACATTAAATAAAAATTATATAATCACAAGCCTGCTTGAATTCGATATGAAAAGCTCGGGCCAAACTTGTTTATTAAATATGATTCAATATAAACTCGAGTTGTAGCTAGTTTAATTTCGTTTTCATTTAAGTTTTTAATGATACAATCTCAAATCAGGTTTGCATTCCTTTTTGTCCCTTTCATATCTATTTTTCCAATTCCTTTCTGTTATAGATTGACATTGCCAATCCCTTTCCCTTTACATCTACGTTACTAATTTTCTAATTCATTTTCACATGATTATAAAGGTTTAAAGTTTTCATTGTAAGGATTATGGAAAACTTAATTTTATTTATTGAACGAGAATATGAGATACACATTCATATAGGAGATATAAAAGAAACAATGCCTACAACAACGAAGATCAACAAACGATAGGATAAATGGTTAGGAGTCTATATCCTTAGTATTTTAAACTAAAACTGCTCCTCAGCGTGTTCTGCAAAAAATCCACAACAAGGTTGGATTTCAAAACACGAAAAAAACGAATCGGGATTAGGCTTTGCTTCAAAGGAAACAAAACTAAAAAATTCAACTATCAAGAAATCATACTAGGGTTGGGATCAAACCCGAATCCCCGCATAGGGTGGGGTGAATGCTATATGGTCTGGCTAAGAGTCCAACTTGTTTATCAATTCGTTTCAAACACACACTCACACACACATACATGCATATATACATAAATAATAATAATAATAATAATAATAATAATAATAATAATAATAATAATAATAATAATAATAATAATAATAATAATAAAATAACAATAATAACAACAAGAACAACAACAAGAACAACAATAAAAAGAACAACAACACGAACAACAACAAAAACAACAACAACAATAACAACACTAACAATAACATAATAATAATAATAACAATAATAATATTAATAACAGTAATAATAATAATAGTAATAAAAATAATAGTAATAATAATGGTAATAATAATAATAACAATAATAAGAATAATAATAATAATAATAGAAATAGCAATAGTAATAGTAATAGTGTGAATCCAAGAATCGTTCAGGAATTATCAGAATTGATTTGAACAAGTATTGATCGCGGAATTATCAATACTTGGTGTTTAATCTATTGATAATAATAAAATCAATCAATCAAACAAATAAAATAAGAATAATTAAACCGAGAGAACTCAATAATGTTGATCGTAATGCTTTCTTGTTGCTATTGATGTTGCTGATCTTGAATACAATGATTCAGATAATGATTACCGATGATTCTAATGATTCTCAACTGTTGTTCTCTGATTTATTGATTGATTACTTCATTACATCTATTGATGATCTCGTATCTATTTATAGAGATCTAATGTTGTTATATTGCTAGCTATTTTGTTGCTATAATTAAGCTAATCATCATTATCCGAATCTTCGTCATGTTTATCGGCTTAGGAATTCGTGATTTACAATGATTCTACTGATGATAAAATTTGTTGATGTGACATGGAATATCCGCTTGAATAAAACGTCTTCAATCGTCATTAATGTTGTTGATGTTCTGCCACGTTGACTTGTTAACTTGATGTTGACTTCTGAGTTAATTGGTCTTCCGCAGGAATTTACTCTTCCGTATGTAGTCTGTCTTCCACAGCAACTGTTGTACTGTACTTGTTCTTGTGCTTTCGCAGGAGTTCTTGTCTTCCGCAGCAATCCCTCCAGCAGCTTCACTTCTATTTCTGTTCAGCTGAAGTTGTTCTTCGTATGAGATCCACGGATGTACATTCTTCAGTTATGTTCCTGAGAATATCTACGGAAGAACACTTTATTCATCCGCAGTTGTTCCAACACTTAATCAATTTTCCAAATTGATACAGTTTAATGTTTCTTGTACATTCACACATACATTCTGAAATATATTATATTATAGATGAATATATGAAGTGCAAAATAAATTTATTTAGTTCATAAACACAATTATAATCAAATATATTCATTTTATATTATTAAGAACAATAATTACAATTATGATTACATGAGTGATATATATCATCTAAACCTATACAAGAGATCTATCCCTAACAGTACTCCCCTTTAGGTTTAGACTCTAGTAATCATTGATTTAAGACTCTGAGTTCTTGTACTCTAGCCAAAATCTTAGACTTAAAGTAATCTACAGTCGTCTTCTGATCTTCATACTGATACTTTATCTGTCTTCTGTTCATCCTCTTCAGTGTTTTGTATTTCATACCCAGGACATCCTCTTCAGTGGTGAGTGTTGCAACAACACTATTATTTGACACCACCTCTAATTCGTCCTGTTCTGAAATTCTTAATTCTGTTATAGGCTTTATCTCTGACCCAATCAGCTGCCCAGCTTCAAACTTCCTCCTCTTGTGCGCCTTGGCATGCAATTTGTCAATGACTTGAATAAGGTGTACATAGAAGCACAAGTCATTTTGAGCAGTTGAATCTTGCAGCCTTGGAAAGTGTTTATCATGAAGATAAGAGGTATAGATTGGGTGCAGCAACTTCAGTTCTACAGGGTCAAAAAGTCTTATGCTTGTTGACTTTTTAGCAGGATCATTCCTTAGCAGCACCAGTCCTTTATTCCTTTCAACATACCCCCAGTCAGTAATAAGGCATGTGAACTAATTGCCATCTATTGTTTTGATTGATGCAGCAAATCTATCTTCAGCTCCAATCCTTTTCAAATATTCATCACCAACCAGTTTGGACTTGGACTGAGACTTTGACTTTCTTCTAAAGTGCACAACATCATCCATCATAGCTTCCCTGATCATATCCCCCTTGAACTTGTTCTTCAGACTGTTCACAATCCCAGAGAAATTCTTCCCCTTGGACTTATGGGATAATTAATGATGGGAAGGCGTTGTTATGTATGAAGGTCTACATCTGGCAGTGACAGTAAGCTCTCTAGTCTTTGAAAATATTGCACCATGCCAGATGCCCTCTTGATCATTGCACAATCCCAATCACCATCATACTTTCATGCAATAATCTGATTGTCTTAAGCTGATCTTGGAGTTGTCATCTGATCAAAAAGTTGAATCAGACTTAGTCATTCTTGGGTGATCTCCCTCACAGCTGATCAAAAAGTATTAACTATGCCTATTAATAACTATGGACAATTAATAACTACGCACTTAATGATTAAACAATTAATAAGGCAAAGAGCAATTAATATCCAAGCAATTAATAAAGTAAAGCAAAGTATGGTTATCTACGTAGATTACATCTACGAAAATTATAGTCTTTATTCCGCATTGCACCTGCGGAATTTGACATTCTGTCTTCTGCGGGAATTCTCCGGATAATTAAGTTCACCAAACTTTTGAAGACAAGTTATCTTCCAAAGAAAACTTAATGTTGTCTATGTTTTATCTTTGTATGAATTGACTCATGGTCAATTCATTTGATGTTCTGCTATTGGACCTTGTGACAAGTCAATTGTGTACAAGTGGCAGCTTCCTGTTGTAGATATCTTTCAGCCTGCAGCCAAGTTAGTGCTCAAGTTCCAATTTTCTTCAACTCAGTATGTTTAACATAGGTTTTAATGAACTTATTACTCCCCCTAAATTTATGATGAATCATAAACTTAAGAATTTATCAAAAATTTAATAAGAGAAGTTCATGTGAACTGTTACATTGACTAACAGAATAAACACATAAAAGAGAGAAGCATATGCACAGGCACTTGTTTGATACACTGAAGGATCATACTATGACACTAACACACTCCTACAGATTATTGTTAGGTTTGTTAACTACTTGATCTAGCGCAGATTGCAAATATTTATGATCCGTAGAAGTTCAAACAAGAGTGCATGTCGAGTATGTCATGCTTATTATCATGTTGTGGTTAGTTTAGTGATGAACAGAGATGAGTGCATCATGCAAGATGTTGTGAAAGTGTGTCCGTTCCAGAAACTGCCCAATCCATCACGTTATCACACTTGACTCATATTCCGTAGATTATAAGCTCTATCCTAAGATTTCTTTGAAATCTTATTAATGCTGATAGTTTATTCATGCTCTTTGTATATTTTTACTGTTGATCCGTTTTGGATTCTTTTGAGAGTAGCTCCTGTTTGGAGTTCTATGCATCAGGTCACCAGGTCTTTACTCACGTAAAACAGAGGTGACCCATGACTCAGGTCTTTGCTTACGCAAAACAAGAGTCAATATGTGCAAAGATAGAGGTTATAAGGTGTTACAACGTAGTAAGTGTGCATGGGCAATGAATTTTGCACATCCGGATTAGACTTACTTAATATACATCTCAATGACTTTGTCATAAGAAGTCATCTAAAATTTAAGTTGAGCATGTCATACCTGATTTTCCACTTAAGATGAACCTATTCACATATCCAACACATCGGATCAGTAGATAGTTGTTAATTTGAAAGCAGGATATATGTCAGTTATAGCATACTATCATGTCCTTAGTATATCTGTGCCTTACATAAGTGGTCTCATATGTTCACAGTTAGTACACACCTATGTCTATTGTTGATATGATGAACTTATTCTAAGTTGATCATGCCTAATGATTCTATTAAGAAGTTAAATCTGACAGAATCAAATGCCTTGGTGAATAAATCAGCAAGCTGATTTATTGTATCTACTTTGACCAACTTAATTAGACCTTTTTCTGAGCAGTCTTTTAGAAAATGATATCTAATTTTTATGTGCTTAGTTTTACTATGTTGTACCGGATTAGCAGTTATAAACATAGCAGTTGAGTTGTCAATATGTATAGGAGTTTAAAGAAAATTATAACCATAATCAAGTAATTGGTTTTGCAACCAAAGAACCTGAGAGCAGCCAGCTGAAGCAACTATGTACTCAGCCTCAGCTATGGATACTGAGACATTTGTCTGCTTTTTGCACTGCCATGACACAAGTATTGGTCCTATAAATTGACATCCACCAGTTGTGGATTTTCTGTTGTTGTTGCATCCTCCGTAGTCACTGTCTAAATAGGAGTAAAGCTTGAAGTCTCCTTCTTTGGGATACCATAGTCCAAGTGATGGTTTCCCTTTGAGGTATCTGAATATTCTCTTTACTGCATTCAAATGAGACTCTTTTGGAACTGCTTGATACCTAGCACACACACACACAACAAACATTATGTCAGGTCTACTAGCAGTTAAGTACATTAAGGATCCTATCATAGATCTATATAATCTTTGATCAATAGAATTCCCTGTTGGATCTGGTACAATTTTATCTATAGTAGATGCTGGTGTTTTGCATGATGTACAGTCTGCAAGGTTATATTTCTTTAATGTTTGAAGGATATACTTTTCTTGATTGATGAAGATGCCATCTGTTTTCTGATAAACTTGTAATCCTAAGAAGAAAGTTAATTCTTCCATTGAACTCATCTGAAACTCAGATTGTATTAAGGCTTCAAACTCTTCATAAAGTCTCTTGTTTGTTGATCCAAATATGATGTCATCAACATATATTTAAACAACTAAGAGGTCTTGGTGTTCATGTTTGAGGAAGAGTGTCTGGTCAATTGTTCCTCTCTTGTATCCATGTTTTAGAAGAAACTTGGACAGTGTTTCATACCATTTTCTTGGTGCTTGATGAAGTCCATATAAAGCTTTGTCAAGCTTATATACTCTATGAGGATAGTCAGGATCCTTAAAGCCTAGTGGTTGAGATACATAGACCTCTTTATCAATCTTACCATATACGAAGGCACACTTTACATCCATTTGATAAACTGTGAACTTCTTATATGATGCATATGCCAAGAACACTCTAATTGCCTCAATTCTTGCAACTGGCACAAAGACTTCATCATAGTCTATGCCTTCCTCTTGTGTGTAGCCTTAAGCAATTAGTCTTGCTTTGTTTCTGATTATTATTCCCCTATCATCTAGCTTGTTTTTGAATAACCACCTTATGCCAATAGGGTATTGGCCTTCAGGGAGATCAACTAGGTTCCACACCTTCTGTTTCCTGAACTGCTGCAGTTTTTCTTGCATTGCTTCAATCCAGCTGTTATCTTTTAAGGCTTTTGTGATGTTGGGTGGAACTACTTGAGATAGAAAACAGGAGAATAGACAAGTGTTTGCAGCTCCCTCCTGTCTTCTGGTAGTTCTGCTGTTGAGATCACCTATCATGTTATCAATTGGGTGATACTTATGTGTTCTAACTGTTGGTACATCATTAACTTGGATGGACGAATCCAGGTTGTGATGTTGGTTATTGGAGAAGAGGGTAGTTGTGATGGGGAGTCAACAAAATAGTTATAATAATAATTATAATAATAATCATAATAATAATCATAATAATAATCATAATAATCAAAATAATAATAATAATAATAATAATAATAATAATAATTATTATTATTATTATAATAATAATTATTATAATAATAATTATCATTATTATAATAATAATAATATAAATAATTATAATAATAATTATTATAATAATAATAATCATAATAAGAATAATCATAATAATAATAATCATAATTAATCATAATAATAATCATAATAATAACTATAATAATAATAATTATAATAATAATAATTATAATAAGAATAATCATAATAATAATAATAATAATAATAATAATAATAATAGGAATAATAATAGTAATAGTAGTAGTAATAGTAATAGTAATAATAATAATAGTAATAATAATAAGAATAATAATAATAATAAGAATAATAATAATAATAATAACAATAATAAGAATAATAATAATAATAATAACAATAATAATAATAATAATAATAATAATAACAATAATAATATAAATAATAATAATAATAATAATAAGAATAATAATAATAATAATAATAATAATAATAATAATAATAATTAATAATAATAATTAACAACAACAACAACAGCACCACCACCACCAGCAACAGCAGCACCACCACCACCAACAGCACCACCAACAGCACCACCAGCAGCACCACCACCAGCAACAACAACAGCAGCAACAACAGCAGCAGCAACAACAACAACAACAGCAACAGCAATAGCAGCAACACCAACAACAGCAACAACAACAGCAGCAACAACAACAACAGCAACAACAATAGCAACAACAACAACAGCAGCAACAACAACAACAGCAACAACAACAACACCAATAACAACAACAACAACAACAACAGCAGCAACAACAACAGCAACAACAATAGCAACAGCAGCAGCACACAGCAGCAGCCCACAGCAACAGCAACAGCACACAGCACCAGCAACAGCAACAGCAACAGCACCAGCACCAACACCAACACCAACACCAACACCAACAGCAACAGCAACAACAACAGCAACAACAACAGCAACAACAACAACAACAGCAACAACAACAACAATAGCAGCAGCAACAACAACAACAGCAACAACAACAACAACAGCAGCAACAACAGCAGCAGCAACAACAACAACAACAACAACAACAACAATAAGAACAAAAACAACAACAATAACAACAACAACAACAACATCAGCAACAACAGCAACAACAGCAACAACAACAACAACAACAACAACAACAACAGCAGCAGCAGCAATAACAACAGCAGCAATAACAACAGCAGCAACACAACAGCAAACAACAACAACAGCAACAACAGCAACAACAACAACAACAACAGCAAAACAACACAAGTAACAAAAGCAACAACAACAACAACAGCAGCAGCAGCAACAACAACAACAACAACAACAACAGCATCAGCAGCAACAACAGCAATAGCAGCAGCAACAGCAACATCAACAGCAACAACATCAACAACATCAACAGCAACACCAACAGCAGCAAAACCA
>CM046432.1:67942010-68045436 GCA_025506505.1 Flaveria sonorensis
ACAAACTCTCGGTGGAAAAAGTCTAATCTTTCACACACAAAAGTTAAACAAAGAAGATAAGTTAGTTTTTTAAAGTATTAATAAAAAGTATTGTTGTAAATAGTTTTTAAAAGTATATAAAAAAAAGTATTGTTATTATAGATTTAATACCACACGAACAAATTTAAAGAATTAAAAGTTAATTGCATTCCTCTAGTAAAAAAGTAACTTAAAAAACCATAGTAAGAAAGTAAATTGAAATGAATGTTAAAGCTAATCAAACATAGTAAGAAAGTAAAACTCTCCGATATATAGATTTGAAGCAATGTATTCAACGTAAAAAAGAAAAAAAAAACCTCATTCTCGAAAAAAGAAATCAATAAACAGCGCCTTTGAAAATTAAAAGAATGAGTCTCTCCATTTGAAAATATACGAAACACCTTTGTAAGTTAGTGAAATAACTACTAAAATTTAATCCCGACCACCATAAACTCATATCAAATTCCTACAATTCAGCAAAATCTCATTAACTAATTAACAAAACACTTTATAAGAATACAATAGCTCTCATATATGTTTTTGTATTTTTATTCAATCAAGATGAAAAAATAAAATGTAAAATTAATAAAACAATGGCCCTCATATATGTTTCAATGATAGAAGTATGTATATTCTTCAAACTAATATACCAAGGCAAATAGTCGATATTAATGTCATTAGTTTCTCCCATCGATAGTTTACATATTGTAAATTCATGTGAATAGGGATGTTCATGGATTCGGTTTCGGACTCTTTAATCGGTTTTTAGTATCGACCAATTTGTTTTTGATTTTGACTTCAATCTAATAAATTGATTACACAACACCCACATAATTTACTACTTAAAACTACAGATTAAGCATACTAATACATTTATTTGATGAACAAAAGATCAAACAAACTAATATATTCAATGCATCACTTAAAATTAGAAAGCAGATACTTATTATGAAATGGCAGAATCATAATAACCCTCTCAAAAGTTAAGTAATTTATCATGTTCTAGGGAGGACAATTGCCTCCGTCAAAACCGAACCAAAAACCAAATATGAACTCGGTTTGGTTACCAAAAAACCTGAATTTAACAGCTAAAATCTTGAATGCAGTTTATGAAATCAAGTAGACGGGGAAATTATGGTTTTTTTGGGATTAATCATAAAGGTGAGGAATACCGATTTGTGACATGTGAGTTCAAAGTATGAAATTACGATTCATAACCATCACCAAATAAAAGAGAAATCAACAATGTTCAAACAACTCATGTGATTCTAAATTTACAATCACCAAAAGGGTTGAAATCAAACCCGGGGGACGACAAAAACAGTGAAGTGCACTCGCTGGTCGAACTGGAGTGGAATTTTAAACTGACGAGCAAGAAATCGAGAAAGAAATCAGCAGGTTGTTTGCGATTAAAGTCCGGTGAAGGATAGTGAATTCATAGGTGATAGGCCTCTTGGTTTCGCAAATTATAAGAGAAATTGGAGAAATATTAGCTTTATATTTAGGTGAACGAGGTGATTACCAGCGGCTTTTCAGGCGACGTGTTGAATCCGAGTAAAGGTTTTGAAGATGAAAAGGTAACTGCTCTTTTTATGAGAAAATAACAACTTTGAATGGATGAGATTCATTATTACCCTTATCCAACGGTAGATATTTAACCTATAAATGTCAAAAAGTGAGATGGGATAGTGTGAAGTTTAATTCGGATAGTGGGTGGTTGGTAGAAGCTTCTATTATAACCGCTGAAAACTACCGAAAACTACTTTTTAACCGCCATAACCGTCGAGTTTAAACGGTCAGGATTTAGTTTCAGCTTGTTTCAACGGATGAGATCATTTTTACCGGCGGTTACACTCACCGCTGGTAATATAATATATAATGTATGTTTTTTTTATAGAGTTTCTGCCGAGTATCCGTCGAAAATATTAGGTCAAATTCAATTGAAACAACCGCTCAATGGCATAATGAAAAGATAAATGGGTGAGAAAACTGTAACTTTCCGAACAAGTTACATAAAAACAATTTTATAAATAGCATGATTTCCTTCCTTCTAGGGGTAAAGCAACTCACTCAAACCATTGCTTGCCCCTTTGGCAATTGCTCTGCTTTTAATCCGTCCTATACAAATGTATATACAACTAAAGATAGCCTTGAGAAAAATCAGAATTTACATCTACAAAAGGCAATTTTTACCATAATGCTTCTGAAATTAGATTGAGCATATGATATACCGTAATACCTCAACTCTGCCTAACACTTTGGAGATGAGTTGGATTTCTTCTCTTTAGCTTTCTTGAATTCTTCCACAAGTAGACCATGGATTTTAGCTCTTAAGTTGGATGCTTCTCGAGGCCTAAACCATTGCTTGCTAAACTGATACATCCATCGGCAAGCGAGTTATAATATTGATATAAAATGACTAAATATAGAATTGACTCTTTAGATCAGGTAAAAAGGTCAACTTTTAAGGGAATGTACCATTGATAGATCTTTCTTCTTAAACCTCTCGGGTGCTTCTTTGATAAATCGTTCCATGTAAAACAGAACAAAGAGCCCGCAGTCGTAATCATTTTTCTGCTGTGGAACCTAATTGAAAAGAAAAGAAAACACCATCTCAAAATAATTATAAAAAGACTGATGAAACAATTAAAAAGTGGTAAATAATGTATAGGAGCCAAAACTACAAAGATGTTTACCGTAACACTTCTGTGATCCACTTTATGGTCAAGATCTTCCCAGATTTCGTTTGGGACGGGGAGATCTACATGAGATACTGATCTTCTAAGGTAGCTCCACTCTGCTTCTAGAAATCTAATTTAAATATTTATACAGCAAGTGTACCATGCGTCAGAATTAGATATTGCATGAAAGCAGATTCTAGGGTTGAAAATTTATCTACACATGTTGCACTTTGTTCTTATTAAGACACTATTTTGTCCGAATGAAGTGTAAATTGTATCCAATCCCTAAGTTATAAATATACCTTTAACAAAAACATTATTTGAAATCTGTGCGGTTTCCTATCATATTAATATCAGATTACTCATTAGACGATGATTATCAAAAGAATTCCAACAGCCTGCATTTTCCATTAGACGTGCATCTATAATCATGTAATTTGGTTGACAGATGTGCATTATACCTTTTAATTTTGTCAAAAAGTGACATGCTATTGTGTAGTCCAAGAGAGTCCAAATGTAGCAAAATTGGGCCTAGTTCGTCTTCGTTGTTAGGGAGACATATGATCACCAGGCTCCAATGAACACTGCACAATTAAAATTAAAAGAACAAGGAGAAACATATGTCATATGTGTTACGTATAATAACTACATCAGGCACACTTTTTGAGCATTCAACATATTCACATTAAAAAATCTAAACATTCAAGCACCGACAGCCACTCTTGGGGAGCCGCCAGCATAATACTAATTGTTAATAATCCTATTAGGAACATAACAAGTAGCATCTTAAGAATGCCAGGAATCGTGAATACTTACGCAGGTTTAAAAGCTTACTTTTCATGCACGGGTAGAAGAATGTATGCTTTCTGAAATATGTGCACGCCTTTCCACCACTTTCTGAACTTGAGAAACGAGTCTTCCTTGTAGCTCAGCTGCACCAAAAAGAATAAAAAAATAAAAAAATTACTTACCAGCCATTTATAAAGCAAGTATTAATAATAAAATAAAAACTAAAAACAAGTATTATTAACAATTCTCCAATTATAAAATGTCAATCGGATTAAATTTTATTACGGACGAAGCAATATATAAATTAGGATGCTGAGTATGCTGCTAGTTTCCAGAGATGGATATCTTATTTTTAATACTTATTAGTCATAATGATCATGCAGATGGTGCACACTCTGCCAATTGCGTATTCTGAAGATTCTCTTGCTTTTTTAGTATCCGTTGAATCCTACTCAGCATGTGTGTTAGTATCCGTTGAATCCGACTCTGCATGTGTGCTACAAATTTAAGATGCTACCGGTGTCACCAATTTAAATGGTACACACACAGTATCTGTGATTGAGTGTCAGAAGTGTTTTATGTTGCACAGATTTAACTCGTTCAGGACAATTAAATTGCAAAATAATATACCTTTTCCAGCTTGTTATAAAAATATGTACTGAAGATATGATAATTGCATGTTGCACTCTCAGACGAAGATGGCTTCTGAAGACATCTATTTAAAAGAAACATATAAGCTATCAATACAGGTTTAAATAAGATAGAGGGCATAAGTTTAAGGGTCTCAAAAAATGCCAAAGGGAATGGAATTCTTGCACAATAAAACACTAACCGTATATAAAAATTCATTATAGTGGATGATATACATGCTTCAGGAGCAAGACATGTCATGTCAGCATAATTAACTTCAACTGCATCTGGGTCATCCCTGTAAACATACAGTTGAAAATGAGGGAATGTGATAAAGGAACGCCAAAATAAAACTAAAAGATTTGTGGTATATGACAAATTCCATTAAATGACAAATCAGCCAACATGATCACAGGACAATTATCTCTTACCTGGATGGGTAGTAGACTTTAACATCTTCCATGCTGAAATTTGAATATGATTAATTAAAACACTTTTGCTATTTTAGATCATTAAGCATAAGCAAATATGGGGAAGAAATTAATAAGACGTATTTACCATGGATCCAAATTCGCCTTAAATTTCTGCATCAGAGGGTCCATATCCACTAAATGGTAAGCGCGTCCCTGATGAATAAAGGACACCATTAGCCGGTAGTAAGCCCATATGAAACTAGTGTCTTGTATTATAAATAATGTAAATAAGCAAAGGAAGCAGGAAACTGAAACTGAGAATATCAAGCAAATGTAATGGAAATAGCTTACAGATCTAGGCCTCAAATTTCTCAAGGGCGGATCTTGAGGAGAGTTTGGCCTGCCAAAGGAACACAACAACTTAAGGATATACAAAAGAACCTGTCATACTTTCATGAAATGTGTAATAAGAACAAACAAAATATAAATGAAAGATAACTTCTAGAATTTGAGCAAGACCATGAAGAAGACAATGGAAGCATATTATAAAACCATCTAGATGGAAATAACTTTTCTTACTCAGAAAAACTTGTAGTATAATCGTCATCATTGTCTTCATCATTGGAGACGATTTGTTTCTTACTATCTACTAAAGAAGTATTCAGGGATCGTGAAGAAGATAATCCCATCCTGGATCTTCCCTTAGCCAAACTTTGACTCTTTTTCAGTTTTCGCCCTTGACAAGGTTTGATGCAAGGCAAATCTTTTTCAAATGCATCGACAGGCCTAGAATCTTTCTGCTAATCAACAAACAAATACGAGTGTGTGTACTCTTCCAGAAGAAAAAGGAAAAGCTAAATGATTCAGTTATAGTAGAGAATCATACATCTTCGTTCATCTTTTTGCAAAAAGAATCAGCAAACGTTGACAATGATTTCTTTTTGACATGTGAGGCACCTACAAAAAAGCATTTCAACAAATTACATGCAAAGAAAATAGATAATGCAATACTTCCAAACACGTGATTTGTGTTTATCTGTCTGCTAATTGCATGTTACAATCCCAGCACAGACAAAGACTGTCCATTTCAGTACCAAGAATATGCAATCAAGCACAACTTCAACAAAATCACTGAAAATGAATCTTACCCTCATCGCTATGATCAGAAAGTTGTATTGTCTCCTCACATCCCTTATCAGCCTGTTAAGAAAATATGATAACAAACCAATGCTCATTTACTAGCTAGCATACAGGTACAACATATGTACATGCTTTAGGGTGAAAATTTTCAACTTTTATCATTTTAAGGTAGAATTTTGGTGGACATACAAGAGGAGGGAGACAGCAATTACATAACCTCTACAGAAACAAAGGTCAAAGCTCAATTTGGGGATACCATTAAAACATCAAGCCCATCATAATTCACAGTTAAATTCCCATCATATAGTTATGAACAAACAATCCCCTCTTCCTAAATCAATCCCTAATTTTCAAAGTATCAAAAGGCATGATCATCAATAATAATGCAAGCTGGTCCTGTATATATCTCCAATGTGCATCTGATAACATCTAAAAGCAATGCACTGACATAAAAGGGTGCAGACAAATCAAAACCTTCTCTGATTGGAGCTTCTTCCTCCGTTGAAGCTCACGTTCATGTCTCCGCAGATTTGCCTTGACCTTTTCGCCCTTATCAGGCAACTTATCACCTAGCGATTGCAAGGTTTCCCTCAACCTCGCAATACTCCCAGTAATTTCACGGTCTGATATCATTACAAGCTCTGTATCCATCGCTTGATTATCCGTAACTTGATGGTCTGATTTGACCACAAGCTCCAGTGGACGATCGTCATCGCTGGAATCCTCAGGTAAGAGTTGCTCCCAGTCGAGGGAAAAGGATTTACGCTTGATTCGGTTGCAATCTATTTCCATTTACAGAATGTGTGTGAAATCGGCGGTGGTGCCGATGAGAGATTGATGAACGGAGGTGTGTGAAGACTTCTCCTTCCTAATGTGGTTCAGGGTGCGCCGCTGTTGGTATCACAGCAGTGCTAAATAAACACACACACAAGAGACTCGAACCGGATTCACTTCAACCAAAATCAACCAGTTTGTACACTTAGCAAGAAAACACTTAAAAACCATAAAAGAAAAAACTACTACCACCACTACATAAAACATGACCCACTAAGTAAAGAAAATAACTGAACATAAGACACCACTAACAATACTACTAAAACGATATTGACCCATTCAACATTAGTCTTCACCCACATTTGCATGAGCATGATGTAGTGCTGAATTAGCTTCAATACTCCCCCATAATTCACATACCAGTGACTCCCAATCGAGTCCGCAAATAACAGAACTGTTTAAAAATATCAGCTACCTGTTCATGAGTGTCAACCGATTCAAGAGCTATCTCCTTAGTTTCCACCAAACTTCGAATGTAATGATACTTATAGCTATATGCTTGGTACGATTGTGGAAACCTTGATTCTTGGCTAGAAAGACAGTGGATCTGTTATCACAATAGATTGGTGTTGCCTTTTCTTGCTCATGAACCAGCTCACGCAACATTTTTCTGACCCATACAGCTTGACACCCGGTTGCAGTTGCAACAATGTATTCAGCCTCGAATGTTGAAAGCGCCACCACAGATTGCTTTTGTGACATCCATGAAATAACTCCTGTTCCAACAAAGAAAGAATAAGCCGACAAACTTCGCATATCCTCTGTTGATCCAGCCGAGTCACTATCTGAAAATCCCACCAAATTGACCTCTTTTGATCCAGCCACAACACTGAAATGTAACACAGATGAATCTTGCATGTATCTGGACACTATTCCCACAGCATATGCAATGTCTGGTCTCGTATGAGTCATATAAATCAATCCACCAGTTATACTTCTATACATAAATGCATCAGCAGCCTCTGCACCATCATTTGCTTTAAACTTTTCATTTAAATTCATAAAAGTAGCTACACTCTTACACTTTTCCATGCCAAACCTTTTTAGCAAGAAAGTACTTAAGCTTTCCCATATCGGTTATTTCAAACTCCTATATCATTTTGGCTTTAAACTCCTTTACTAACTCCAGTGAAGTGTGCCATTCACTGGTGGCTGTTCAACATACACCTCTTCTTGGTGGCTGTTCAACATACACCTTTTCTTGGCTTTAAACTCCTTTACTAACTCCAGTGAAGAGGTGTATCGAATCCCAGTGGTTGTTCAACATACACCTCTTCTTGAAGTATGCCATTCAAAAATGCAGACTTTACATAAAATTGATGCTGCGAGAGAAAGTATCAAACGAATAGTTTCGAATCGAGCAACCAGTGCAAAGGTTTCTTCATAATCGATCCCTGATTTTTGCACGTACCCTTTTGCAACAATCCTTGCCTTGTGTTTCAGAATGTGTCCCTTCTCATCAAATTTTAACTTAAATACCCATTTTAGACCAATTGCTTTCTTTCCTGGAGGTAGCTTAGTTAAAGACCATGTGTTGTGCCTCTTCAATGATTCTATTTCTGTCTGCATGGCCGTTACCCACTCCAATTTTATCGCTACCTCTTCATATTTATGGGTTCAACAGATGACAAAGCAAACTGCCAGGATGGATCATATTCTTGTAGAAATTCATCTACTTTGGTAACCTGTTCACTCACAACATTAGCATATCTTGGGTTCGGTTTACGTACCCATGTAGACTTTCTAGTTCCAGCTTGATCATCATATGGGTGTTGTTGACATGTTTCGTCTATAGTAGTCTCACCATTATCTCCAGCTTCTATGTTGTTACCATCACCTCCAATGCTTTGGTCACTTTCCATATCTTCAGGTTCCATATTAACTTCATTTTGCTCCCTATTTTGGCTAGAGTCACCACTTCCCTCATCTTGCATAATTTCATCTGGTAGGTCAGTGCACACAACTTCACTTGGATACCCATTTTTATCATTCTCATCAGTCTTCCATTTTGCTAGTTCATCAAAGATCACGTCCCCGTACACCTTGATTCATTTTGTTGTTACATCAAACAGCCTATAGGCCTTTGAGTTTGTACAATATCCCACAAATACAGACTTTTTGGACTTTGCATCTAGCTTTGTCTGTTGTTGCTTAGGCTCCAAACCATAAGCGGGGCACCCAAACACCCTCAAGTGTTCCATAAATGGTTTCCTCCCATGCCAAACTTCATATGGAGTGTGATTGTCAAGAGATTTCGTGGGAGAAAGTCGTAATAAATATACTGTTGCACCAACAGCTTCTCCCCAAAAACAATCACCCATCTTCTTTTCTTGCAGCATACTTCGGGCCATTTCAACTACGGACCGAGTCTTTCTTTCAGCCAACCCGTTCTGTTCGGGTGTGTAGGGTGTTGTAAGCTCTCATTTTATACCATGTTCAGTGCAAAACTTTGAAAAGTCAGTTGAACAGTACTCACCTCCTCGGTCAAATCGCAATGTTACAATTCGTTGTCCCGACTCTAGTTCTACTTTTGCCTTGAAGTGTTTGAACTTCTCAAAGGCATCAGACTTTTTCTCTAGAAAATATACCCACACCATCCGGCTGTAGTCGTCTGTGAATAGCATGAAATAACTGCTTCCTCCTAATGATTTTGTAGTCATAGGACCACATAAATCTGAGTGAACCAACTCCAATACTCGTGAGGCACGCCATGCTTGCTTAGGAAACGCCTTTCATGATTGTTTCCCATACACACAACCCTCACATACAGGCCAAAAATCAATCTTTGGTAGCCCATGCACCATACCATCATAATACAGTCGCTTCAACCCTTTCTCATGTAAATGTCCATAACGAAGGTGCCATAATCGTGACTCTGATAATTGGGTATAATGCATGCACGTATCATAGTTAATATCATGTTTTTAATATACTTTATGTATTGAATGGTATTACTTTGTTACGTGTTTGAAATGTAGGTTAAATGAAGCTTAACGGACATTATTTGAGAAGGACACAAAGGATAGCAAGACTACGGTTTGAAAGGTGCTGAAAATAAAGAAAACTATGCAAACTGCAGGGAGGCCGAAAGCTACGCCCTGAGGCCGTAACTTACGGCCCTTTGCTAAGTCCGTCTGTGAACCCCGTAAGACAGGAGGTTTAGCCGTTTGGTTGAAGGCATGCCGTAACCTACGGCCTATAGCCCGTAAGTTACGTTCTAAAGCGATATTTTGAGGATTGTTTCAAATTTTAAAACCTATTTAAACCCTAACATTAGGGTTTCGAAAGGAGACTTGCCTCCAACCCAAGAACAAATCTTTAGACTATTTGGAGCCTTTGGAACTCTTTTTAATCATCAATTGATCAACGAGTCATATGCCCAAGTTGAAGATTGAAGAGATTATGATGAAGATGCAAGGCTAACCATAGTGATCATCTCTGGTTGGATGGTTTGTGATTTGATGATGCTTTCTTATGTTCTTACATAGTCAAGACATAAACTTTGATTGTTTAACAACTTTTATTCGTTTATGTGTTTTGAATCATGTGTTGATTAAAGATTCGTGTTAGTTGATTTGATTATTACTTATCAAGTTATCAGTTTTACATTGTTAACCATTAAGTAGTAATTAGGTTATCATCATTAATCGGTGATTGCAAATAAAGTTTCTAGATTATGGCATTAGTTAGTTTACTAATTAATTTATATAATCGAATATCGAGTTGGTAATTACCATTCAACATATGTGATAAACAAGTTATGCCTATATGATTTCAAGATTAGATGAAACATAAACCGTGTATTCAATTACATTCCTGAAATCTGATTGTGATCTATTTCATCTCAATAGTTCCAAACCAAGTCTAAGTTTTGTTTTGTTTATTAATGTAATCTTTTTAGTTAATTTCATCCACATCTATTTACAGTCAAGAGACAATAGTTCAGTTTTCTAAATTAGTAAGTTAGTTAATAATCAAACGAATCGTGTAACACTAACCACATGCTCCCCGTGGATACGATAATTGACTTACCCTAGCTACCTAGGTTAATTAGGTTTTTGCATGACCCCAACGACAGGTCATCAAAATAGCATCGTTACCGGGGAGCTAGTGCGCTTAGCGTTATTTGATTTGATTGATTTTCTTTTGTTTTAGTATTTGTTTAAGCTTCAAAATAAAAAAATAAAAAAATATTTAAAAAAATTAAAAATTAAAAAATCCAAATATATTATTTGTTTTTCTTAATTTGTTTTATTTGTTCATCTTTACCCTGGGTATTTTAGTTTTTTTGTAGGGTAATTTTCTTACTGGTTTAGTAGAATCATGGATTGGAATTGGGATTATGATGATGATTACGATCCATGTATTTGTGCGGGAGCGATTATCATTGGGTTCAAGATTGTCCACTGTTCGAGAGCAAATATGGAAACATAGAAAGAGGATGTTCTGAATATAGGAGGCAAAAAGGATATGTAAGAACAAATTATGATGATAGAGAGACACCCTCATATTATTCACACTTTGAACCTCCTCCACCATCAAAATATCAAGAGTATTATCATGTAGACATCAATTACAAATATGCTCAAGAGTGGGATTTGAACCATTATGAAGCCGAGATACCACAATTCTCAAGCTTCAAGAGGATTATGATGACTACTATCTTGAATACCCTCATCTGACATATGAAAAGCCTCAAGTTTTAATAAACTCTAAGCTTGATGCAATCATGAACATGATGGTGGAAATGAAAAAGAAAGACAAGTTAAGAGATAAATCATTCGAGGCTCTATTTAAGCAGGTTAGCCAACTCACTAAAGATGTAGCTCAACTTAAACGAGAGCAATATGAGTTAGATTGTGGCACCGTGATTGATGTTGATATGATAGAAGATGTTATGGGTCATTCAGAGCATGACTTGGGATGTTTTAAGTTAAATGAAGATGTAATACCTTCGAAAGAGCTAAAGCCTAATGTTGATCTAGTTTATCCCAACCATTCTCATGTGCTTATTACTTCAACTTTTAAAGTTGGGAAAGAAGATTTGAAGACCAAGTTAAAAAAGGTGGCATTGGAAGACACCGGACAAATCATCATGAGATGGCATCACAAAACTACTCAACAAACTTGCTAATCATGATAACACAATTATGGAACTGGCAGGTCAACTATCGAGCTTTTATTGGGAATTCGGTAGGTAAATGTTCACTTAAACCACCATAACTATATCAGGTACGGTCTGGCTGAATACCTAAAACTTAGCGCTAATCAGAAGGCAACCCGAAATTAATTTGTTTCTTTTAGTTTTTGGTTTTTTTTTCTTGTTTTGTTTATTTGTTTTTCAGCTTTAAGCACCGGATGCAAATATTCAAGTGTGCTGATGATGCACCTTTTATCATCTATGATCAGGTCCATGTACTTTTTCCGTATCTTAAAGCTTTGCTAGTTTGGTGTCATTTTGTACAATCATGGTAGGCATAATGCGTCTTTGGAAAGTTAGCCTTGTAACTTCACTTGGGTAAAGGTTAGGATGTTTGATAGTACCCTTGTTGACATAACAATTTTAAAATTTACATTGAGGACAATGTAAGATTTAAGTGTAGGGATGAAGGGAAGTTTGAAAATTGAGAAAAAAAGAAAAAAAATTAATTGAACAAATCTTTCAAATGCCCCTAAAGCGACTTATTTATGCATGAAAGTTTAATTTTTTCAATTTAAATCGTGAAAGTATGTTTAACCTGTACACAAGCAGAGGTCCTTAGTCATAACTATCTCACTTGAAAAAAAAATTCATTAGAATTATTAGAGATGTTTAACCCGGGGTAATAAGCAATATAGTGGAATTTTTTTTATGCATGTTTTCACATCCTTAACCTGTTTACCATCATTTTTTTATGAGGATTGAGCCTATACATGAGCTTAGAACATCAACAGGTTAATTGCTCAGCTTCCTTTATGAGTGTTTACCAGAGCGATTGCATTATTCTAGAACTTGCATACTTGATACATTTCTAAATCACGAACCAAACTGTTGCACATATATGATTAAGGCATTAGGATGAACCTTTGTTTTATTATCCTTTTTCAATCGTATTATACAACCCTAAAATACCCCCTAGTCGCCGGTTTGAACCCCTAACCTCTTTAATTGTTTAAACCCTAATCAACCCATTAGCCTTTTCAAATCTTTTTCACTTTTTAAGCCCATGTGATGAAATCTGATAAGTTTGCTTGAATTTTTAATATAATATTGTTAGAAGCAGTGAAGTGTTTAGATATAATCATCATGAAAAAAACAAAGAAAAAAAAGAAAAAAATGAGTAAATAATGGGTCAAAATGACCATAATATCAATGTCATGTTTCAGTGGTAATAAATTGTGATATGGGTCAAGTTTACCCAAATTTATTATGTAGTGTTGTTTTATTATTCAGTACGTTTCAACATTCTTATTTGGATTTCATCACCTTTAGCCACTTCAAATTCTCTATCCGCACCCAAATCCTAAGCCTTACATTACAACCCTTCAAAGACCTTTGATGTGTGCATGGTTTGTGTTAATTGGTGAAGTTGCGATCATTATGCAAGCTTATAGTAATTATGAGTTGTTCTTGGTTGAGAGTACTACACTAATATACTAGCATACCCTTTGCTAGACCAGATACTAAACCGAGAGGAGTGAAACTTGTGAGAGGTGTGACTACATGCATAGGGAAGATCAGAAAGCTTGTTGGCTTGGTTAGATAAATCATATTTTAAAGAGTAATATCTTTGCTTACAAAGCTATAGCTTGAGACATAAAATTGTAAGTTGGGTATTACTTGGGACCTTAGCTAACAGAAGGTGAATACATGGCTTGATCGTATTTGTCTAATGATAGTTGTAGTGTTATGAGCAAGTTTGCTTGGGGGCAAACAATTGATAAGTGTGGGGATGTGATAATTGGGTATAATGCATGCACGTATCATAGTTAATATCGTGTTTTTAATATACTTTATGTATTGAATGGTTATTTTGTTAGGTGTTTGAAATGTAGGTTAAATGAAGCTTAACGGACATTATTTGAGAAGGATATAAAGGATAGCAAGACTACGGTTTGAAATGTGCTGAAAATAAAGAAAACGGTGCAAACTGTAGGGAGGGCGTAAGCTACGGCCTGAGGTCGTAACTTACGGCCCTTTGCTAAGTCCGTCTTTGAACCCCGTAAGACAGAGGTTTGGCCGTCTGGTTAAAGGAGGCCGTAACCTACGGCCTATAGGCCGTAAGTTACTTTCTAACGCGATATTTTGAGGATTGTTTCAAATTTTAAAACCTATTTAAACCCTAACATTAGGGTTTCGAAAGGAGACTTGCCTCCAACCCCAAGAACGGATCTTTAGACTATTTGGAGTCTTTGTAACTCTCTTTAATCATCAATTGATCAACGAGTCATATGCCCAAGTTGAAGATTGAAGAGATTATGATGAAAATGCAAGGCTAACCATCCGTGATCATCTCCGGGTGGATGGTTTGTGATTTGATTATGCTTTCTTATGTTCTTACCTAGTCAAGACATAAACTTTGATTGTTTAACAACTTTTATTCATTTATGTGTTTTGAATCATGTGTTGATTAAAGATTCGTGTTAGTTGATTTGATTATTACTTATCAAGTTATTAGTTTTACATTGTTAACCATTGAGTAGTAATTAGGTTATCATCATTAATCGGTGATTGCAAATAAAGTTTCTAGATTATGGCATTAGTTAGTTTACTAATTAATTTACATAATCGGGTATCGAGTTGGTAATTACCATTCAACATATGTGATAAACAAGTTATGCCTATGTGATTTCAAGATTAGATGAAACATAAACCGTGTATTCAATTTCATTCCTGAAACCTGGTTGTGATCTCTTTCATCTTAATAGTTTCAAACCAAGTCTAAGTTTTGTTTTGTTTATTAATGTAATCTTTTTAGTTAATCTCATCTATATCCATTTACATTCAAGAGAAAATAGTTTAGTTTTCTAAATTAGTAAGTTAGTTAATAATCAAACGAATCGTGTAACACTAACCACATGCTCCCCCCGTGGATACGATACCTGACTTACCCTAGCTACCTAGGTTAATTAGGTTTTTGCATGACCCTAACGACAGGTCATCAGACTTATCTTTCTGACCGCAGTGAAAACTCTTCCATTTAACTGCTGGTTACTTGCATCGAATGGAAACGTATTGTTGCTTGTCATACCAATCTCACACACAACTTTTCTTGTTCCTTTGTGTGTGATAACACATGTGTTATCATCGAACAATAGGGAATGGCCTACTCGTATTAGTTGTCCCACGCTCAGCAGATTATAATCTAAATGCGGAGCATACTGCACATCCTCTAGGACCTTGTGTTTTTCCTCCTCTCATCATGAACTCCACTGTTCCTTTACCTTGTACTTGGATACTCCTTCCATTTCCAAGTTTAAAATCCAATTTCTTAGATTCATCGATATCTTGAAACAACATTTTCTTTCCCATCATATGGTTTGAGCAGCCGTTATCCACAAACCAAACAGTCTTCTTTGTTTTCTCTTCCCTCGTAACTACCATGAACAGTCTATAATCTTTATCTTCATCGTCTTCTTCGAGGGCTGCCTGTGCATGAGGTTCACTCCAATAGTCGGCTCGTACATGCCCGAATCTGTTACAATTGTAACACTGGATACTTCCACGTCCTCTACCACTAGATCGACCTCGACCTCTGCCTCGACTTCTAGCAGAGCCTCTTCCATGTCCACGATGATTCCATGTATGACTATCTTCTCCAGATGTTGCCTGGAAAGCCTTTTCTCTTTAACAACTTCAACACCCCGGTTTACTCTTGTTTCATGTGGCTGTAACGAACCCATTAGCCGATCAAAAACAGGGTTGATGTGTCTTTTGATTCTTCAATAGCAGTCACAACGTGATCCCAACATGGCGTAAGACTTCTCAGGACTTTCTCCATAACACTCTGATCAGTGATTAGTTCTCCGTATGCCCGTATCTGATTCACAACCTTCATCACTTACGAAAGAAAATCTGCAACTGTTTCTCCATCTTTCATCTGAGTTGTCTCAAATTCTCTACGAAGGCCTTGCAATAGTACTGCCTTCACTTTTTCGAGTCGCTTTTGTACTCGGTCTGCAGTAGTGTCCAGGCTTGTCGAGCTGTGGTGGCCGCAACAATCCTTGAGAAGACATCATCATGTACCGCTTGTTGAATAAATGATAATGCCTTGGCATTTCGTCTCCTGTTTTCCTTGTACCGTTCCCGATCGCCATCGTTTGGATTGTATCCAACTTCTACAAGTTCCAAGAGATCATGTGACATGAGGATAGTCTTCATGCGGATACTCCAGTATTCATATCCTTCCCCTTTGAAGACTGGAAGCGGAACCTGCGTTGTACTTGCTTCTTTCCCGTTTGCTATGAAACTCACTGTCTTTCGTCTTCCTTGCAACCTGGCTTTGATACCAGTTTGTTGGTATCACAGCAGTGCTAAACACACACACACAAAAGAGACTCAAACCGGATTCACTTCAACCAAAATCAACCAGTTTGTACACTTAGGAAGAAAACACTTAAAAACCATAAAAGAAAAAACTACTACCACCACTACATAAAAAATGACCCACTAAATAAAGAAAATAACTGAACATAAGACCCCACTAACAATACTACGTAAAACGATATTGACCCATTCAACATTAGTCTTCATCCACATTTGCATGAGCATGATGTATCCACGTCACTAGTGCTGAATTAGCTTCAATAGCCGCAACTGCACCTACCATGCCTGGGTCCTATAAAGAAAAAAGGGGTTTGCTGGAAATTGCGATTTCAAGGTGTTTCGAAGTGAAAATAAGGATTTGTTATAAAGTTTATTTTATAAGAGAAATAAAACTCTTTTAATTGTCAGAATTCAAAGAGATTCTAGGACTGTTTGTTTATGCTTAGGTTTAATTGCGACAAATAGTTTTAATGGGAGGGAACGGGAGAGAAAGAAAAAGTTTAGCTTTTCCTTATTAGTCGATATTATAAAGTATAAACTATTTGTTTATGTTAAGTTTTAATTGTGACACATCGCTATAAGTTTCTTTGTCTTTATGGATTATTATAAATCATTTGTGTTTCTTGTGTATGTGAAATAATCATAAGTTGTATTGTGTTTTATATTAGTATTTATGCTTTTCATAGATCATTAAATTTTCATTTCATATTCGTCATCGGTCTACAACGTCAATATAACAAAGAATAGTTTTACATCTTTTGTCAAGGAAACCCATCTCATTCATCTTAAATTTTAATCTTCCTCTTTAGTTTGTCTTTTCTTAACAAATGGATTCTACTTCTTCAAGTATGTTGAAATGCTAAACTCTGATTGTAGAAGAACATAGGAAATGCATATACACCAAATGTTATGAGTGATGAAGACAAACAGACAGGCATCTTAATTACGTGTTAAAGCATATCGAGGATCTACAAATACCATTGCGATTAACCCCTCAAGATTCTATTAAATCAGATAACTTTCTTGTCATCAAACAAACTATTTGTAAAGATGTTACCAAGTCATTATACATCAACATTAAACAAGATTTAAAGCAAATTTAACTATGTCATATGAACTTGAATGTACAAGCAACTTTATTTTATAATCATTTTGTTTATATAAGCAACTTCGTCTTCTCCAAGTGTGCAATTATACTATGTATTAATTTTAGAAGGAAATAAACATTGTTTTACAAGTGTGTATTGCACAGAGATACTGCTATGTAATGCAACGTGCTATAACCACCTCTTCTAGAATTGTATCATCATGGTTTTATATCTTGAAAAAGAGGAAATGGACAGAGAAGGAATCATGGTTTTTGAGAAAGGGGGAGACGGGGACAACGCCCGATTCACTGACAACGATGGTGGCCAGTGGTTGTTTGCCTACTAGAGCTCCTCCGCTTCACCTGCCCAGGCTATCTTCTCCAACGAGAAGAGCATCATCGACTATTGCTTCCATTTGACCTGCCATCGTTGTTTTGTAATTAAGGGTGGTGCTTAGGGTTTCTTTGCCCAAATGAAGCGAATTTGTTTGTTTCGTTTTCATATTTCAAGAACCCTAGATGGTTCATGGCGTTGGTATGGTGGTGGCAGTGCTATGGTGGTCGTGGTGTTTTTCTAATTAGGGATGCTTGTTAATAGCTAAATTTTCATATATCATCACCCGCATCGTCAATAAACCCTAACCACTTAGAAAAATTGCACTAATGCATATATATTAGCCAAAAACCAATAAAAAAAAACATTTCCTCTTGTCCTAAAACATCAAGAATTAACTATTTCCTCATGAATTCTTTTGACTCAACCTTACCCACAGTAAGTTTGTTTAGAATAATGCTTCTAGAGGTGTTCATTATTTAATTTTCGAAACCAATCAATCTAAAAAGCCAAAATTGTAATTTGTTTTTTAAACATTCGGTCTTTCGGTTTTCAAAGTTCCGAATTCGGTTTAACCGAATAAACTGCTTAACCCATTATTCTTTAACTCATATTTTGTATGTAACACCTAATGAGCCAAATGAACTGAATAAACCGTACAAACCGAATAAATCTTTTTTTATATTTAGCCAAATAACAAAATCAACTTAATTAGAACGAAACCTAAAACCAAACTAAATTTAAATTCAGTTTTTGGTTTGGTTTGAACTACAAAAATCTGGTTCAGTTTGGTCTTTGTTCAAAAGAAAAAAATTAACCGAATAAACTAAAATCCAAACTCCAATAGCACCGCTAGATATTTCTAGTATATTAAAATCCATGTCATACTGTGTTACGAACACAATTGGTAATCAAGCTATAAGATCGATAAAAGAAGAAGAAGAACACTTAAGAAGAAGAAGAAGGGAAAACCCAATTCATTTCATCGATACCCATTACTCTGTTACAAGATTGTTTAAGTAACAACCGGTGAATACAAGTTACAATCACCACCTCATACTTTACTACAATTACAATTACCCCTCTATTTTTTCGACACGTAACATTACTCCCCCCATTAAAGATTCTTGACCTCAAGAATAAAAAATAAGAAAGAAAAAAATGCAGCTTTTTCTACTGACACGGTCTTGATTTCTTTTGGTAGATCATCTTCCAAATTAAACCCCTCTTTTTTTGTGACTCAACAAGTGTAACATCATTTAGCAGCGTCACTTCATACCTCACCTTAACCTCAATCTAATGACTTGTCTGCTCCTTTGTTTCCATTGTTAGGAACACAAAATCTCACCTCCACGAGCCATGTAATTAGCTAGTAAAACAATGAATAAAACTATTGCTTTTGGCCAGTAACATACGCAGTAAGCAAGACCAGAGCTAATACCAGAAACAATACATGATCTAGCAAAAGAAACAAGTGTACCCTTCCACTAATAATTTTTTACTGAACTTTCACATTTTCTTGAACTGTTTGCCTTACATCTAATAGAAGCACAAGAAATGATGTCTTGTTACTTATATCCACATCAACCCTTTCAATCTTTACATTCGTATTATATGCATGTTTACAAAATTCACTATGAACCTGATTGCTTTTAAAACCACTATCATTTTCTTGAATCTTAGTAACCCTATCTTGACAAGAAGAACCTAGTTTATGTTGGTCATATTCCTTTGAGTCTTTCCGAAAATCATCACTTTATCTTTACGTGATTCACCATTATCATTCTCAAACATTACATCAAACACCTTATGGGACTCATATAGAGAAGAATTTGGATCATAAGGAGATAACGAATCCTTCAACCTATTTGCATCCAATTTCAAGGCTAAAGAAATGGCATCTTTCAATTTGTGAAGACATATTGATGCCACTGTACGAAAACATCCCTAATTTCTAATTCAAGACCATCCATAAAGAGATATATCGCATAATATTCGTCAATTTTGTTCTGATTAAACAAATTTTCAAATTCATAGCAATAGTCATAAACGGTACCTTCTTGCCTTATTGACATCATTTTCTCTATAGCAATTTCCATAATAATCGCTCGATTTGAAACTGATTTCGTAGTCGCCTAATTCTTGAACTTTGTTGTTGTCCCTGTGCACTCGGATGGTTCTTGATTGTTGCTTCAATTGTTGCTGTAATGGAAACTTTTATTGTCTAAGAGGCTGTTTGGCAACTTCTGAATGAATAAGTGCTGAACCAGTAAGAGGTCTGAACCAGTAAGAGATCTGAACCAATAAGTGCTGAACCAGTTTAAGTTTGTTTGGTTGGATAACTGAATGACCGTGTAAAATGACTATTTTACCCTCTAAATTATTTCTTGTTGAACGACTGTGATAAATTTCGCGTCAACTCCCACCTCACCGTCTCAATTTAAACATAAGCTCAAGCTCGTTTAAGTTCGATTCAATTTACTTACCCATCCTGTCACCTTTAGTTAAAAGGGCATATTCCCTAATTGTAACCAAAGTTTATGTTCAATGTTCCAATTAACATATCTCTGGCATATTCCCTAGTCTCTCCACCTCCACCAACTCCATCTGATCCTCATCCTCTGTCACCGTCGCACCACCTCAAAACCACCATCTTCGTCGTCCCCCGCCTCTATCACCACCAAAACGCAGCGGGAGCAAGAAGACCTTTGGAAGAAGGGGCTGCCGGCGAGGGGGCGGAGCCGAAGAGGAGGTGGCAGCGAGAGGAAGAGAGGTCTGCGGCGGCTTGCGGCGGCGGCTTGCGGAGGCGGGCTGTGGCGGCTTGAGGCGGAGGTGTTACGACCGGCAACCGCGCTCAAGCGAGGGTTCCCGGCAGCAGATTACGATGGGGGTAGGGGGAGGAGGTAAAGGGAGTCGGTCAGACTCGTTCTCAAATCTGACTCGGTAAGTGGTGATTCAGACCTCTTTTTCAATCAGAGGTACCCCAACCAAACAACCATGTCTGACCCGGTCAGATGTCTGACCGGGTCAGCATACATGTCGGACCCAGGCGTTACGAACACAATTGGTAATCAAGCTATAAGATCGATAAAAGAAGAAAAACACTTAAGAAGAAGAAGAAGGGAAAACCCAATTCATTTCATCGATGCCCATTACTCTGTTACAAGATTGTTTAAGTAACAAACGGTGAATACGAGTTACAATCACCACCTCACACTTTACTACAATTACAATTACCCCTCTATTTATTTGACATGTAACATACTGCCACCTACAAACTACATCATTGTAACACCATCGGACTGTAATACCCAAGCACAAAACTACCGAACTACAAAATCAACATCCAATACAAATACCATGGTTAATATTACTTAAAAAAATTACCTAGCATTTGTTGGGTGCTGCTGTAAGTTGAAAGGTAATACCGCTTGCAATCCCCTTATATACCAAAAGAGTAAAGAGCACAATAAAAGATGTTCTGAAGACATGATTCATGCACTAATTTTGTAGACACAAGAACCCAATTACATAAGATCTTCTCATATCACTTGGCAAAGCAAACAAGACTTTGACTTTGACTGAATCCCTGTAGCAAACTTCAGCAGCCTTGCCAACATCAGAAGGACGTATTCCAAGATTAACAAGCTCATTGACGATTCTTTGCATCTTCTCGTCAGTCAACGAATCATGTGCCGAAGAACTGATGGCAACACCATAATGTGATCTACAAAACCATAGGCGAACCACGTAAATCAATATTTCAAGCTTAGAAGTTAGAATTGAAGCCATTTTCCATTTACTAGGTGGGTCAGTCATGTCAGGTTGGTGGGATGGCGTGTTAAATCATTAAACCCCGGACATGAACAGTTTATTTATTCGTGTAAAAGACATAACCTTAATCCAGACAGATTTATTATCGTGTAACCCGAACATGACCTGTTTAACTCATTCATCTAAATGAGCCAAATGGGTTAGCAGTTGTACGAGTTGTAGGGTTGTAAAGAATAGTTTAAATGGGTTGTAAATGACCTGCTCAATTAAACCAACTTAACATGCTAACCTAAACAAGATCCGCTTAATTAAACTGATTGAACAGGTCAACATACAAGAACCGTTCATGAAGTTATGACAATCCAAAACTAGATTGCTTTTATGTTGTATTTCAGGTTGTATTAGAAATTGACAACCCTAACACTTAATCTAGACAAGACATCAAAAAATAAATAATTCTTGTTAATAGCATGAAACTACCAGTAAGCAAATTACAGGTTGTATTAGAAATTGACACCCCTAACACTTAATCTAGACAAGACATCAAAAAATAAATAATTCTTGTTAATAGCATGAAACTACCAGTAAGCAAATTACAGGTTCAATACTCATGTTTTTCAATGCTTAAGATGAATAATGATATCAAAATGCTAGTTACTTCATGTATTAGTCGCAAGACATCTTGGAGAAGATGATTAAAAGTTCATAATATATAACATCTACACAGAGATAAGTTTTCTTACTTTGATGCAGATTTCTTTTTGCCATGTGAGGCACCTACACAAAAGCATTTCATGAACAGATTACATGCAAACAAATTAGAAGTGTGCAATACTTCCAAATGAGATACTTGTGCTCATCTTTGTTTTATGCATGCTACAATCCCAGCATAGACAAAGACTGACCATTTTGGTACCAAGAATATGCAGATAAACACAATTTCAACCAAATCACTGAAAATGAATGTTACCATCATCCTTATGATCAGAGAGTTGTATGGTCTCCTCACATCCCTTATCAGTAGCCTGTCAAGAAAATATAATAACAAACCAATGTTCATATACTGACTAGCATATAACTACACATCAAAACACTTAAACCCCCAAGTTATGTACTTATGATGTCCATGGTAAAAGTTATAACACTTGTTTTAGGTGTGAAAATTATCAACTTTTATCATCACAAAGTAGAACTTCTTACACCTCCAATGAGAGGTAGACAGCATCTACATTCTACATAATTTCAGAGCACAATTTGGGGATATCTTTAAAACAGCAAAGGCGTGATATTTAGGGTAAAATTCCGATAATTTAATCATGAACATAAAAAACCTTCGCTGATTGGAGCTTCTTCCTTCGTTTGAGTTCACGTTCATGTCTCCAAAGTAATGCCTTGACAGTTTCGCCCTTATCAGGCAACTTATCACCTAGCGATTGCAAGGTTTTTCTAAACCTCGCAATACTCTCCGTAATTTGTTGGTCTGATCTGATCACAAGCTCCGGTGAAGGATCGTGGTCGCTGGGATCTTCAGATAAGAGCTGCTCCCAGTCGAGGGAAAAGGATTTCCGCTTGATTCCGTCGCGATCGATTTCCATTCATAGAATGTGTGCGAAATCGACGGTAGTGATGGGTCTGAAAGTGGGTGCTGATTAGAGATTGATAAAAAGAAGGTGTGTGAAGAGTCTAGAGAGAATACGACTTCGTTCTTAATGTGGCTCAGGGTGCTCTGCAACTGCACCCACCATGCTTGGGTTGTAAAGAGAAAGCCGATGTGGTTGAGCAAATAGCATAGAATGCAAAACCGAACCAGTATCGTATTAGTACCGTACTGATTTTCCGTACCGAATTATAATTGGTACTGATTTTTTGGTGTTTTCGAAATTAGTACTTTCAATTCGGTACCGTACCGGTATTTTACAGATTTTTACCTTCAAATATCGTACCGGTACCGTACCGTTCCGAACATTTTCTGTACTGGTACCCAATTTTGGTGAGTTTCGAGATCGGTACTTTCGGTTTGATACTGGTACCGAGCTAATCCATAGTCGTTAGGCCCAAGTTGATTTATCACCTGTTAACAGTACTTTTAAACGTTATTTACCATAATGTTAGCATATATTACATATTATGCATTTATTAACGTATTTTCTTTTATTTTGTGTAATGGTTGTTTTGGTGGAATATATTCTACTTTAGATGAATTTTATTGTTTTGCAGGTGAAAGATGATTACAAGAGTTGAAAACGAAAATCAGTGAAAGTTTTGAAAATATATTGAAGATAATGGGTGTTTTTGAATATTTTACAAAAAAAATAAATTTAAATTCAAATTTATAGAGTTATTACCCAAAATTTTTTTATGAATTTAAATCCATATATGGATATGAATTTGATTTGTTTTATAAATAAATTATATATATTGGAGGAGAAAAAGAAGAACATGAAAGTTTATAAAACAAAGAATTGAGAAGAAAAAATGGGAGATCTCTTTTTCTCCGATTGAAGCTGAAGCTGAAGGAATGATCATTGCATCATAATCGTTAATGATTGTAAGTCGGATCAATTCAAGAAATTACCCTTGTGTTAAAACTATTTATAAAATTTGATTTTTCTTTATATTTTATTAGTTTTGATAATTTTTCTTCATAAGAAAAACAACTTTATTTTTCTTGACAGAACCTTAACACGGCCGCGTAGGATTTTATTTGCAGTTTTGATACGGGCATGTCAACATGTTATAAATTTTTTAGTTTTTATAAAGTTTTTTAGTTTTAGTTTCTAATTAAAATCCCCCATCTCCTTTAATCACAACCAATCAAAGTAATTGTACTAAAATAGTTTTAGTATCAAAATATTTAACATGTATCTCTAAGGACACGAACCCTACTTTCGCTCATACTATTCTTAGTATTTGCACGGTATGTTCACATTTTATATTTTATTTGTTATATTCGACACCCAACAACACCCTTCCGGACCCTATACGTATTGGGCATAGGAGTCTTGGTGGTGGAACAAAGATATGCAAGGCAAGGTAAAGATCAAACAAAAATGTCTTAGAAAGCTTTTATGATGTAATGATGAAAGGGAGAGCGAGATATTAAAGGGGAGGTATAAAGAGGCCAAGCGGGAGACAAAGAAGGTAGTGTTGCTAACAAAGAACATTGCATATAAAAAGATGTATTAGACGAGGAGATCAACATGTTAAAGATTGCTTAAGTCAGGGAGCGAAGAAGACAAGATTTAGGAGCCGTGAAGTTCATAAAGAATGACGATGGACATGTTTTGGTAAAGGAGAACGGCATCAAGGTAAGATGGCAAACTATTTTCATGATCTATTCAACGACGATAGGAACATTTAAGAAGATAGCGAGAACCTCAAAATTCAACGAATTTAAGGGAATAAATGAGAGTGTTATAAAATCACCCCGTAAGAGGTGATGAGAGCTCTTAAAAATACAGGAAGAGCGAAGCATGGGCCTGTACAACATTCCCATCAAAGCTTGGAAATATTTGGCGGAAGAATGAGTTACTTGACTGACAAATTTGTTTAATGCTATATTTAAAACCAGCAAGATGCGAGCATTGGAGGAGAAGTGTCTTAGTGCTAATTTATAAGTATAAATGTGATAACTACATTTCCTCCATACGCGGTAATATGTGAAGTGTTAGGTTGGAATGTATTGTTAGAAGTCAAACATATTACTAAAAGTTTGAGCTACTATTGTGGTCGTTAGGCAATAAAACTATTGGTAGGATAGTTTGTAACAACTGATGTCTTTAGCTATCCATATGAACTAATGGTAATGTGAGTTAATTAGTGTCGAGGGGAACTATTAGCCTATAACGTTTTTGGAGCTAAAGGTGTTCGTTATTTTCTTTAACTTTCGTAGTATACCGTTGGTTCAACTCAATTCAAAGAAGACAATCACGGTTGTTTAGTTCATAGGAGAGAATAGTTTCAAAGATATGTAAGTTAAAGAAGTTTTACAGGAAGAACGATTGTGGGTTATGAAGATTAAAAATATGACATTGCTATCGCATCAAATAGAAGCTCTCCGTCGAGAAACAAAATCACTTGAAACTCTTTTTCAAAAGCAAAAGATATTTTATTTATATATTTTTAGTCCGTTGTTTTAACTTTACCATAAGCACGTTACGTAATGTTCCGTGAGACTTAAATTCACACTATTCGAAATAAACACCACATGCCACTAATATTATGCTATTAAAATCGTATAAAAGAAACCACTGCACACTAATAATATATCAAGAATTAATGTATAACAACTTAGAAAACACTGAAATTAAAACGAATTTCTTTCTGCTAGCTACGTACCATGTATGACACCTTATATTATTATAATTCATCAGTCTTTATGTTCACATGCGTTGTATACTTTGTGAATTTAGAATCACACCGAAAGCTGATCATGGCTAAATTTTTTAATAAAAGCAGGACAATCGCCACATCCAAACAAACCCATCGATTCATCTTGACATCGTGAACTTAAAAGTCATAAACCAGTTAGTTTATAGCCAATCTGAATCATATCAAACAAGTCAAAAAGAATAACAACTAAAAGCAATCTCCAATCATCCGACATTAATCAATCAGCGATTACCTATATGTTTTGTCACTATATTCCTTCATAAAGATACATCCAGCTTTGCAACAACGAAGCAATATTAATATATTAAAAACGCTTGAATCATCATATATCATTCCATGCACTATATATAAAATAAATTCAAACCTCCAAAACACACACAAACACACGCTTCTTTTAATTAACAAGCTTTCATGGCTTTTCTGCAAGAAAAGTTTCTTCTTTTGTGTCTTGTTACCTTTAGCAGTTTACTCTTACGGGTTTCATCTCGAGGTGCAGTGTATCGGCCACCAACCGTTGAGCTATTGACAGACCGTTTCCCTCATATACCGTTCACCCAAGGGATGTCAACATTGTTTGGAGCATCAAATGTTCATTTGAAAAGCAATGGATCGTATGTTGATATGATTTTGGACAAAACCTTGGGTAAAAAGTTTTTAATGAATGTATTTGTTTACTTAATTTGTCAGATTATGCAATTATGTGTGTGTATCTATGGTTGTTATGTTATTAATAGTGTTTTATGTACTTAGGTTCTGGATTGGTTTCAAAAAACAGATACTACCATGGATTCTTTAGTGCTTCAATAAAGCTGCCAGCAGGTTTCACTTCAGGAGTGGTACTAGCTTTCTATGTAAGTCATGTTCATGTTACTTTTCACTTGCTATTAATCAGATTTCCTAACATCAGATGTTAGTTAAGGTTGATTTTATGGTATGCATGCATGTTCAGATGTCAAATGCAGATCTATTTGCACATAATCATGACGAGATCGACTTTGAATTGCTTGGATACGTTAAAAGAAGGCAATGGGTTCTTCAAACAAATATGTATGGAAATGGAAGTGTCAAAACCGGACGAGAAGAGAAAGTTTATCTCTGGTTTGATCCCACACAGCAATTTCATCAATACTCCATCCTTTGGAACAAACACCATATTGTGTACGTTTTTCATAAACTTTAACTTGTTAAACTGTCCACTGGCGCACCATGTTAACACTACTAGAAAACTAGGTTATTTTTATGCCTGTTTTCATGGGAAATGTGTAGGAAACAACGATTTCCTAGACATTCCAACAAAAATGATTTCGTGGGAAAATATGTTTTGGGAAACCTTTTTCGACAAGTATTCTCTACCCATGATTATAGTCGCTTTCTTAATAGTATGGCACCATATGTGGTTAACTTTAAAACCAACAACCACTTGACTACAACCATCTTATAATGAGCCTTCTGTAATCTATTTTAGGTTTCTAGTAGACAACATACCTGTACGCCAGGTGATCTACAATCAAGCGATTTTATCTGTGTACCCATCAAAGCCAATGTCACTATATGCAACCATATGGGATGGTTCCGAATGGGCAACAAATGGAGGAAAATACCCAGTGAACTACAAGTACGCACCATTTGTGGCATCGTTGGCAGATCTATCATAGGCTGTTCAATCCAGAAAAACAACTCGCCAATCGTTGCTTCTGCGTGTCTAAAAAATGCAACCCTTTCAAGCTTGGATCCTGTGGATGGCATAGAGTATGCAATGTTATCGAAGCAACAGATGGTTGGATTGAATTGGGTTAGGAGCAAGCATATGTATTACTCGTATTGTAAAGATACAGCAAGATATAAGGTGATGCCAGCAGAGTGCAGTGTTCAATAGTCCTTTTTATATTAAAGAATTATGTCTAGATATTTAGATTCTGCCATTATATCATTTATACAAAACAAGCAAAATTTATTTACAATTTCTAGATTCAGAATGCAAAGTGTATTCTAATTGTAATTTTATTTTCGTTCCTTTGAAGTAATGTTGAAACAATTGTCACAATCACAGTTGAAATACTTATATACTGAAAAAATTAAGTTAATTAGGACCAATTTTGAGAATTGATAAAAAGGACTTCATAGACACTATAAAAGGGTTCATATAATACAAGTGGGGAGTGTGGGGTGTGGCCGGTTAAAAGTAACTCTACTAAACATACCCTTATGTGAGAGAAACTATTTCTTTCTCACGGCGCCCGTCAAGTTTGTGAATGGGACGTATAACGGAACCCTAAAAGTGTCATGTTTTGTCAAACTTTAATACATCAAATTAATTTAATTAGGACTTTGCACATAGATGAAGGTGGGTAATACTTTGATCCCAAGTATTTTCGGTCATAGGATTTATTCATGAAACTCAACACCTTCTCTACCATAAACGTATGTGCTATTTATTCATGAAACTCAACACCTTCTCTACTAGAAGTGTAAACGACTCAAAGCGGCTCGCAAGCTACTCGGGATCGGCTCGAAAAAAGCTCGAATCGAGCCCAGCTTAAACGAGCTCGAACCCGAGCTTCCGATTTCGAGCTTGAGCCGGCTTGCAAGCCTAAACAAGCTTTTAAATATATATTTATATAAATAATATTACTGTATATAAAATTATGATAAAATTAATTAAATAATATACATTATGTTATATATAATAAGTATGATTATAAATATAATATATAAGTAATTATAAAGAAAAATAAAAATTTAATAATTTAATGATAAATGAGCCGAGCCGAGGTTGAGCTTGAAAATGCTCTAACAAACCGAGCTCGAACTCTATAAATAATACTACAAACGAGCCGGGCTCAAGTTTAAGCTCTTTAAAATTAAAACGAGCTGGGATCAAAGGATATCATTTAATTTCAAGTACAAGTAAATCTCAAAACGAATTGAAGTGGATCAAATTAGTTGTTGCCAATGAGGCACACAAGCTCCATGCTTATTTGGTTCTGATTTCCATGTTGGTACAATAATAAATATATATATCATCAGATTTAGTAACTCGTGTATTGTACGGGTCGGCTCAATTAAAAATTAAAATTAAAAATATATTTCACTCCTCTTGACTAATAAAAATGATTACATAAAAAAAAAAAAAATTACAACTTAAATTTGACTCGTGCCAATACAATTATATTTTAAGTACGAAAACTGCAAAATATAATAACCATTTTCTATATAAGTTTAACAAACAATTAAAGCATATCAAACTCAATGGAAATTAACACCTTAATTCATTGTTGGTTGGTAAATGGTCTCAATATATCTTTGTTGAGAAACTCTAACAAAATCAAATGCCAACTTTGGTTCATAGAAGCTTGAGCTGACATGTCTGGAAAAGAAAAAGAATATGAAATTTGAACTTCAATTATAATTCCATTTATCTTAACATTGCTAGTAAACTAAACACAAATTAAGAAAATTGTATGAACGCATAAATTAATGACAGAAAGCATAAATTATCACTAAAAGTATGAAATAAATAATATCTTTAATCACATATCTTGTAAAGATTAGATGATGTTTCTCTAATCTCAAGTGTGACATCACTTGGAAGCATGTTTATACACTGTCTGAAAAGAACACCATTGAGTAAATGAATTTCTATTACCTTAGTTAGGCCATTACATCTTGAACATGTTAAAAAGATTTGTTAAATCTAAACGTAAACCTGTATAGATAAGATGACTTCCAGATATCATTGAGTGCATATTTTATTAAAAATGATATTTAACTTAAAAGATTGCGTACATACTGTAACCTATAAGAGTTGTGTATTTCTTTTAATGTCTATGTGGCAAAGCCATAAATTTGCTTTCAAATAAAAAAAATTCATATAAGCTTAATTGCAATCTTTTATTCAATTCTTTAACCAAATTTCACACAAAACAAACCAACTTGAGATGCCTAAAAGAAAAAAAAATATATGGTTCTCTCTTGAATTTCACTATAGACAACCCACATATGGTTTCATCGATACTTGATGGTTGTAACCTTTCTAATTTCTCTTCTTAGATTTGTACCAACATCAAATGAGTGTCAACTTGCAATCTTCAAGCAAATTAGCAAATGTCAAAACGAGTAGCATAAGAAAGAAAGAGCGTCCAACTAGATTCAGTTAATGAAACCACTTAAAGAGATTTTCATTATCGAACAAACAATTCCATTTTAATATTAAATCCAACTGTTCTAAACAGTTTTAATGATAATAATGGACACAGGATACATGTATCAAAATCAAATGGTACATTGTTGAATAAAGGAACGGGGTCCATGACATAAAGGAGATCGAAAGGGTGGGAAGGACATCAAAAATGGAAACAAGAAGGCATGTGGAAGCATGTGCTTTCCGCTCCCACCACCAAAAAGTCCGGAAACACCGTTGCAGGTTTCACCAACATTTACTCACCGAGGTGTAGATGTATCAATCATCGTTCCATCTAACAGATATGATACGAAGTTAACATGGAATTCATAGGTTTTTATTTAGTCTAAATGGGTCGGGTGGTTTTTGGGTTGAACTCACAAACACAGTTAGCTAAACAGGTTGCGTCTGTCGGCACTAGTCTGATCAAAATTTAAGAACCGCATCACACCATTGAAATTATAAATTTTAATATGTGTATATAATACGGATGCTGGAGTATTAAAAATATCAACAAATAATATTATAAGAGAAACATATATGATAATAAATGGTAAAATCCGGCTGGTTCACCGGTTCGGTATTAAGACATGCATGATGTGTATGCTCTTTTCGCCCATTAAAGATTCGTACGTAAAAGGTTAAAACAGGTATATTAGTATCTGTTTAGTTTACCCATGTGTAAATTATGAATTTTTGTTTATTTTCAACGCACATGTAGGAATTTTAATATAAATGAGGATGCTTACATGGTTGATTCATTTGTATATACATAGTAATCTATACTTATTAATAAAACAATAACTTTAGTGCCACGTGGCATTCTTTTAAGGTTTTATTTTTTAATTCCCGTTAAATATGTATCTATTCTTATGTTAGTCTAGATTAATTTTGAGACATTTGGGAAAATTTTGAAAATTTAATCCTAAATTAGAGTGCATTTTTTTTTGGAAAAGAAATCAAACCCGATGATTCTTCTTTTTTCAAATAATTCATCTACAAAAACTGCAGATTACCTTCAAATCCATAAAATGCTCGATAATATTCGAATGTGATAAAATTACGGGATTTCTTCATCGATTCCTCTCCAATTCAAAGGAATTCATGGGTATCTTTCTTTAAAAATAAAATCATACCCGATTATATAACACATAGATTGAATAAATAAAAAATCAAATAGTTTGTATAAAAATTTAGAAAATATAAAACAATATTTTTATATAAAATATGATTAAATTAAATATGTAAATATTTCAAGTAAAACAACAATAATATCATTTTATAATTTTATTTATGAAATTGTTTTTTAACTGTTTCTTAAACATCTTGTTTCTTAAAAGATAATTTCATTTTGTTTAAAAAATGATCCTTAAAAAACTTTAAAAAATGGTATCGGTTTGGAACACTCGCGATTTATCTTTATAAACTCTGATGATAGCGCATTCGACAGACTTCATCAACGTTATCATTTTGGCTTCAATTCTTTAAGTTTTCTTCAAGAAAAGGTATTTATTTTTTGTTATATTTGAGCTTTCATCCTCTATGATTGTGTTTTTGGATTGATATTATTTTTTCTTTTATTTTTTAATTTGAAGATGATCTACTTCGACAATTCATCTTTGAAAAGGTATTACACGCTTCTGATTTTTAAACTTCTTTATTTCTTTTTATGTATACTGTCATATTATTATTATATTTGATTGGAATTCTTTTGAGATATACAAATTGTTTTGATGTATTTGTAGTTGGGCAAATGATGGTGAATTTGCTTTGAAACTGTATCTTAGCTTTCTAAATAATCTATTTAACATGTTTTGAAACTCTATATCATGAAACGATTATAAGGCGTTATTTTGTTTATCACTTAATAGTTGATTATGTGATATTAAGCTTTAAAAGAATTGAATGATTAGTGTCATTTGTTTACTCCGCTTAGGTTTAAAACGTTATCTTATATGTTTCCTAACGTTTACTTTAAATTACTGTGATTTTTTGTTGTATTTGTATCATTTTACCTTACTATGACGTAACATTTAGTTTAAATCATTGTGGTTTCTTATTGTGTTTGTATCATTTTACCTTACTATGAACATCAATAAAGCACCTTCTTTGACTTTCATTTAGTCATATACAATAGTATGTTTTATATGCTTACTTTATCTGAGTTGTATTATAATTGTTTAGTTATGTGCAAGTGTCAAGTTATCGTTCCTTTAGCTATATATTACTTAAGATGGTCCAATCATATGAGCAAACTATTGATTTAGATCCTTACTTTATCTGAGTTGTATTGTAATTATTTAACGATATACAACTTTCATTGCTACTTTGTCTATTGTTTGATATTCTACTTGCAAGTTGAAAAAATCATAACATATATACATGCAAGTTTAAACTTATTATGTACCTGCAAAGATTGTTTAATGCATACTGCAACCTACAACCTGTTTATGTACCAACAAACATTGCATATCAATTTAGATCTTTAGTTACTTTGTTGTTTAATTGAATCAATACATTGTTATTTATAATAATTTTGTATCTAAAACCATATGCTAATAATATTTTATTATTTTAATTAACCCATCTATTGACAATATACCTATACATTGACTATATGCTGGTCAATTTTAATTATGCAAGAAATTAGTTCAATTTTAATATGCTGGTCAAATTTAATTGACAATTTTAATTTTATATATATATATATATATATATATATATATATATATATATATATATATAACATTAAGTACAACTATCTATTCAATTCACACAATCATTTAATCAACTATGTATGAAATGTTATGTAGATTAATTAAAGAGTTAAATTTTAGTTAACTCATTGTTTGTATCTGTATACTATGATGTAACATTTAGTTTAAATTATTATTATTTTTTATTGTGTTTGTATCATTTTGCCTTACTATAAACATCAATGAAACATCTTATTTGACTTTCCACTTACTCATATACAACAGGTTGTTTTAGATGCTTACGTTATTTGAGTAGTATTGTAAATGTTTAGTTATGTACAAGTGTCAAGTTATCGTTCCTTTAGCAATATATTACTTTAGATGGTTTAATTAAATGAGCAAATTATTGTTTTAGATGCTTACTTTATCTGAGTTGTATTGTAATTGTTTAATGATATACAACTTTCATTGTTACTTTGTCTGTTGTTTGATATTCTACCCGCAAGTTAAAAAAATCATAACATATATATCTGCAAGTTTAAATTTATTATGTACCTGTAAAGATTGTTTGATGCATACTGCAACTTGCAACCTGTTTATGTACTAACAAGCATTGTATATCAATTTAAATTTTTAGTTACTTTGTTGTTTAATTGAATCAATACATCTAAATCCATCTGCTAATAATATTTTCACAAAAGTCGATATACAAAGTATTATCAACAACATTATAACTTATGAACCTTTTTAAACAATAATATTTTTGAATTGAACCAGTGTGTTACACGAGTCTTTAGCCTAGTATTTAATATAACACCAATTTAAGTAGACGAATCAAAAGAAATACATAAATACTTGTACATACATTTTTAAATATGATATATAAGTGCTTTTTATAACTGATCGAAGACAACTTAACCATTGGTACTAAGTCGAAGTGTCTTCGGTAGGAACTAAACGACCCATGTCATCTTTAGTAACGTAGCTAACAAGTTCCTGCTGAATGAAGCCAACAATCGATACTCCATATGTGATTATCGTCAAATTAGTGGTGGTAGATATTTAAACAAATTTATGTTTGTTTTCCTAGTGAGAAAGAAGCTAACCATCGATACCCCATTTGTGATCACCGACGGATTTGCAATAGATATATATATATATATATATATATATATATATATATATATATATATATATATATATATATATATATATATATATATATATATATATATATATCTATAATTCTTTTTCCCGTTTTTGGATTCTATTTAGACCAGTGATGAATATTCATAAAATTTATGTTTGGGTTTTTCAGATTTCCTTCTATCCAGCGGTATTTGTTGATGACGAATCTAGTAAGTGATATACATAGTGTATTCTGGCACCACACACTATCGCATTAGCAAAATAGCAACTAATATATGTGGTCAACTAATGCATTTAAGTAGTATTTTCAATGTGGGCTAGTCTACTTGGTTGAGGTTTTATTTTTTAGAGGGGAGATCTTGAATTTAATTTCAAACATGATGTAATTTAATTTGATATAATTTAGAAGTAGAAGTAAAGTAGATTTGATGTTCAAAAATAATAATATTTCAAAAATATGTATACCAATTATTTATTTAGTTATATACATAGTGTATTTTAGCACCACTCACTTGCTATCACAATTAGCGACTAATATATGTGGTCAATCAATAGCTTTAAGTAGTATTCCAAAGATATGTATGTATACCAGTTATTCATTTAGTTATATACATAGTGTGTTTTATCACCACTCAATATCACAATTAACAACTAATATATGTGGTCAATCAATACCTTTAAGTAGTATTCCAAAGATATGTATATCAGTTATTCATTTAGTTTACTCGTCTTCTAGTTCCTAACACAATTACACACAAATAGGTTTTAATTTTTGAATCATTAACAGTTGGTCCAGTTAATATAAAAATACATCTGATACAAAGAATACATGGCTTTGTGAAACTCTAGGTAAGGTTAGAACAAGATGATGCTACATGTTAGTTTCTAGTCCGTCCTTTTAGAGAACGATCTTTTTTGCCTCTAATTGAAGTTTCCAGAAAGGAACGGTCTGTCCGACTGACCAGATTGACCGGCCTATCGGACCGACCAGATCCCAATCCTATCCAATTATGCCTCTTTGAATCATTAATTACATTTGAACCGACCAATTACCAGCTGGACATTGAATTGGGTAAACCGGAGCGATGGTAGGACCAGAATTCAAATTTTCTTTTTACTTTTTATAATTTTTTTAAAAATCTCATTTTTAGATATATTTAGCATGTTAAGCTCCCTATTTTTATTTAGGGTTGAGATATTGGTACACCCTGCATGTGTTAATGAGACGCACTTTGACATTTTTTCGGCCCATAAAAGGCCTTACTTTGACATTTAATTAGGGTTGAGATATTGATACACCCTACAGAAAAAAAATCACATGTGACATGATATGTACCCCCACTAGCCGTAAAGACACTTACAACCCGTAAGTGGATTACGGTGAGATTGTGCATACAACCCGTATGAAATCTTACGGCCCGTTAGATAGCCAAAGAAACGACCGGTAAATGATCATACGAGATGTATGGTTAGTTTCTCAATTAAGTTGATGTGACATATTATTCCTTGGTATTCGTGTTTTTTTGTTTAAAATAATAATACCCGTGAAGGACAAAACGACCCGTTAAGAGGAACGAAAACAGGCCTTGAAAGAAGTTACGGGCCGGTTTGTAATTAAAGTGTAAACTTCTATACAACTCGTGACTACACTGAATGTCTAATTAGACCTGGAGCAGATTTTGTTAAGGCATACAGCCCATAAAGGCCCTTACGGGTCGTATTCCGTCTTCTAGATGACTTTCTGGTTGCATCTATAACATGCACATTTATATATTTAAGTCCTTATATGTTGTTAATAATACAAATTCTACACCAAATCATATATAATTTTCATGTCTTGTTTTAATGTATATACACATACATAATTTTAATTTTATCTTATTTATGACATCATCCACTTTCTACTAGTCCGATCAATGGACTGTAAAGCAACGGGTTAGTTGTCTGGTCCAGTTCTGAAAATGTTGTTCGGATACTTACGATAAAAAAAATCTCATTCGGTCTTGATGGGTAGAATTATGAAGTCGGTACCAAGTTGCTTGAATTTACGAGCAAGTCAAGATCAATATGAGTTGCCAATTCACATGGAAACATGACTCTAGGGCACATGATGTATTCTTGTGGCCCATTTGATTTGTACAACTCCTCCTACGTTACATGCACGTATTCAAAATGAGGCATTTCAAATGGCCATGCAAACCCTATAATACGAAGAGTCGCATTCTTTCATAGATGTATCTAAACTTCATGATTTCGGACTATATGTTAAACATCATGTTTGGTTTTCTTGATATACTAAACATGGAAGTTGAAACGTGACATTGCAAGGTGAATTATGGCATATGGAACATTGATGCCGTTATAAGTAAAAATCCTTTGGCATGTAAGAACCTAGATTAAAAACTCCATTTTGCACAAGAATTTACTATATATCAAATTACACATGTTTTTAAAGAACCAATGGCATGTAACCATAATTTCATCATGTATGCCCAAAACAAGACGTTTAGTCATGTTAAGGAAAAATCTAATATAAGGAATCTAAGATAAGAGATGCCACGATTCAACCCAAAAACCAACTTTTACTAGTTGGGTAACAAAACCCACCCAAAACTTAATACTTGAACTTGGGTGAGAGATTTACTTACAATATGAAACGTTAAAACTCAAAAAAAAAGAACATTTATTAGTGATGTAATGAGGTATGAATGGATGATACGTGAGGAAAAGAACAGGTGTGACGATTATGACAGACAATAATTGTCTATCACAGTAACTTGTTTCTAACATTTTTATATGGGTATATCATATTTTAAAAATAGTTGGTTTTGTGATTTACTGCTAGAATTTTATTTTAGTCAAATTTTCTATGTTTCCCTCGCTAACATTTAAAGTTTACTCTTAATACCATTTTTACTTACAAGTGATTTACTATAGCTTGTTTGAGTTAATATTATTTATTTACATCAACCAATTTATGAAATAAAATTTCATTTTAATTATAAATCTCTCATTTAATATCATGTGTTGTTTCTTAAATTTTATAAATTAAAACTTAAGAGTGATGAACAATTTCCAATTAGTTGGGTCACAACGACACCTCTTTCGCATGTTATTTTTTCTTTACTTTCTATTCATTTCATTTATCTCATTCCAGAAGGTTGTTGTCCTTCCAATCAAACGTACTAAAACGTTAATTAATTAGTTCCTTCTACCTTGGGCACTGGCTTAAAATTCCTTTCTTACTGTACAAAGGCACTGCATAAAAGTACACGTGCAAGATATAATCGATTTTATGTATTCTAGTCTATAAATCAGACGGGGTGGACCTTGCAACAATGATAAAGTTGTTGCTATTTCGCCTAGAAGTCACAAAAAATATTTTCTTCTTTAATTTATAAATTGACAACTTAATTAGTACAACTTACAAACAATTAATGATTTTCAAAATACAACTTAATAGTATTTTTTAACTCTAATTATATTGTTGGTGGCTAGCTAGAGATTCACCTAGAATGATTCTCATGTGAATCAACAATCAACTAATAAATTAATATGAAAGAAGAAAGAAAAGGATAAACATATAAAACTAAAAAAATCTTTATAAATTTTTAAAATTTGAATCTTTTTGTAAATTTAACTCATCTATATATAAAATTGGCTTGGCTCACATGTTCTCCTTTGGACCCTACCCACCATTCTTTCATACAAAAACCACCATTTCCTCTAACAAATCCATACACCATATCCCTATATCTCTCACAACTTAAAACCATTGATTGTGCTTACAAGATTCATATGTGAGTTGAGCTCATTAGCTTTCGATATATATACTGCTGCTAGACATCGGCAATGGATTGCAGGCGTCGGTTCATGAAACTAAAATCTACTGTGAGAACTGGAAGAAAAGGAAGAAGAACAAGCAGAACCAGCATGACAGTTGTTAGGAAGGTGAAGAAGTTGCAAAAGCTTATACCGGGTGGAAAAGGGTTAAATGCAGACCGTCTTTTTGCTCAAACCGCCAATTACATTAGGCATCTCGAGTTACAGGTTAATGTGCTTCAAGCTCTGTCTGATGTGAATCGATCTTAGAATTCACTAGCAAATGATCCCATCTTCTTTACATGTTGTGTTTCAACTTCTTCTATTTATATATATTTTCAAAGTCATATATATATGCCAAGATAATCATGTTGTGTTTGATAAATTTTAATATACGATTGATATAAATGAAAGTTTTCATGCAATTTAAATATGAAACCACTGCTTTTTCTTCTTATCTTCCTCTAAATGTTTGATTTGTGTTTGTATAGGTATTTACTTATGCATCATGATTGCATGATCCTGTGTTTTGTGTAGTATATTAATAAAACAATTGGTTATTGTTATGCTAACATCATATCATAGGTGTTGATGATATACATCAAGTTGATCTAGAAGTTAGAAATTCGTACTTTCACCAACTGAATAGAGGGGAGTAAACGTGAAAAAGACCCTTTTATAAAGATAAAACCATTTGTAATGTTTAGAGTTACGTGACCCGGACATAAATTATGAACAGACACGTCTAAATAGGTAAGATCATATGACAAACAACCATAGGCAATTTACCTCGATCATTTGGTCCCAATATCATTACCGGAGCTCTAATTTGAAACTTCATGGGATTTATTCAATTTTACTATATATGAGTTATTTGATTTGAGTAATTTGCACGTTTATTTAGAAGTTCACTTGATTCTTAGGTGGTCAATTACAGATTTAGAATTCTTTAAATTTAACTTAACCTGCCAGATTCAGATTAAAACCTTGATATAATTGTTTTATTAATGCTCGATGGCCAAATTAAATTTCTTATATTTTTTCTTTTATATCTATGTATTCACTTGCTCTACGTTATAAACTAAAAGTAAGTAAGCTTTAAGCATAGGAATGGAACCGATAGCAATGGTATCACCATACAAGAGACTGAGACCACACATGTGTCATAATACATTTATGTTAACAAGTAATCATATATAATAGTTTGTATAAGTGTGCATCTTAAACGTTTGAAAGATATTGTGATATGTGACATCATTATTAACATAAATGATAGTATCACATCGACTTATACATGCATGTGAATGCCATAATTGATGGTTCTTGAAATGTTGCACGTGGCTAGGGTGGCAACCTTTGTGGCATATTGTGCTCCTGTTATTTTCCCCACGGGTGACAGAAAAGAAATAAAGCAATAGTTTTATGTTCTCATTTTCTTTGGCTCTTAGTTTGAAAAAAAAGATATGTATGTACTATGTACATATAAATTTTTATTATTGACTTGGAATACGAAGAAGGGTTCCTGAATTTGTTTTGAAAGAAAACTTTAAAAAAATCATAAGTTGTTCAAGACCTTTTAACATGATATTCAATTAAAAGGTCTTAAATTTTCATTTTGCGGGTCCTAAAAAAAGACCGAGCCAACATTGATTTTCCCTATTCGCAAAATTAAGTTTCATGCATAAAAAAACAACTCATTTCCCAATAAATAATTAATATTAACAAAGAGAACTTAACAAGAATGTAAACTATTGAGAACCTTTTTCTAAACATTCTTTTTGATAAAATATATATCTATGTCAAGTTAATATATAATTAGTAACTTATTATTTAATCAAAATCGGAATGAACCGGTTATGAGAAACAAAAGTGCAAGGAACCGAATAACATAAGGGTGGAGTTATTTTAAAAAATATAAAAAAAAGAAGGAACAGAATGATTATTAATCATAAAATCTTAAATTCAAGGGTTAAGAGAATTTAGTGACATTATGGTAAGTTAGTGAAATTTTAGATGATAGAACAAAGGAAGTTCCACATTTTTATAAACACTCATAACTTAACATACAATACTATTTTTTAGTTACACTGTTAAAACAAATGTTTTTTATCTTTAAAACATGTATAATGTTGATATATAAAAAAGAATTTTTTTTCATATTATTTCAGTTCATCGTGTAATATTCGTCAGATTATTATGTAATATCAGGTTATTGTATAATATTGGTCTGATCATTGTGTCTAATGTTGATCATTGTGCTTTTATTATGTTATATTTTTTAAATAACACAATGTTGAAAATGTAAAAAAAATTACGTCTATTAGTTCATTATGTAATCCTAATAAGGTTATCGTGTAATTCTCGTTAAACAGTTCATTGTGTCCAAGCTGACCATCTAGTCTAATATTGGTCATTGTGTTATTCATTATGTCTAATGTTCACTATTATGTTATGTATTGTATTTTTCTAAAATGATAATTTTAAAATAACACAATGCTAAAAAAATATAAATTTTTTATGCTTCCAGTTCATTGTGTAATGCTTATAAGGTAATTGTGTGATCTTTGTCAATTCAGAAGATTACAAAATTAGCTAAATAATGAAACATTTAATGTTTTTTATATTAACAATATATTCGTTTTAGAGATAAAAAATATTCGTTTTTTAATATAATTTTTCAAAGAAAAAATATCTTATGTAAAAGTTACAAGCGTTTAGAAAATATGAAACTTAAGAAGATGAAACATTACCAATTTTATATTCAACCTAATTTTGATTAAAAAACACATGTTAACATCATCTTACACTTTTTAGTTTTCAAAGAGTTTATATTTGAACATTTACCATAAGATAAAGTCTTAAAGTTATCATGTTTGTGATATAATAAACTTTTTTAGCTTTCATTAGTAAGTGTGGTATTAATCGGTCACAGTAACCTTAACAGGTGGGACGATAATTTATTAATTGTTATGACAATTAATTAAACAAATATTATAATCGACTTGGATCATACAAAGAAAGATGAATACAAATATGTAGTCTATTTCATGTAAATTTTTAATTTTTTTTTAAAAGTACGTAATTTTTACACAAACCGGTTTTGAGCCCGAACTCGTCTCAAAACCTATACTGGTTCCCACTAGTCCGGTTCCATCCTTCCTCGAATTGGTTCCTCACTAGGAACCAGTTCTCCCTCAAACCGGATTTAACCTCGTCAACTACAAATCAAGCCGGTTCTTCTGCCAAACGGTTATGCGCACCTCTAGTCCTCTACTTGTTAGCTCATTTTCATTGTCCTTAAAACCAAAACCATCTTGGAGACTTGGACCTCTCAATTCTCATCATCCTTAGGCCCTAGTATATGCTTTTGTTACACAATTAAACACTTCAATTAATTTATCCCAAAGCCCAAATAGTGACTATTCGGCCTTTTAGCCCATTGGCACAAACTCTTTAACTCTTTCTTTTTCTATAAATAGTCAGACTTTCTTACATCTTTCCTAATCACAATCATTGTCAAATTACAAAACAATCCCTGCTGATCCTACCTTCATGCTGCCACTGTGCCACATATGCCAATGGGCCTAAATAAGATCTCTTTTTGGAAGTTTCCAGGTATGAATCACATACAATCACACGCATGCTCACCCACATTAAAATCCCCTTTCAATTTTTCATTCAAAACCCTCAAAACCTTTTTTTTTCTAGATTTCTTGAAGAACAGACACCTGTAGAAGCACAAAATGCATCATTTGAGCTACTCATCAAGAAAGTGTTGGTGTTCTAAGAGGGTAGTATGATCAGTGATGTGGGTAAGTTCAAGTTCAAAGTCTTGAGTACTATCGCTACAAGCCCCAAAATTTGGTTTTAGTTTCAAGATCTGGGTTTGATTGCATTTTATCTTTTAATAATTCAAGTGGGTTTCTTGTAAATTCTACTAATTGGTATTTGATTTGCTTGTTTATTGCGTTTCCTGAACAGGGTATTGATCCAAGAATACGCTAATCAATTAAAAATTCGTTCTTGACAGTTCATAGTTTCACACCTTGAAACGCACAGAAAACCCTTGTGAAGTTGATTTCTGTAGCGTTTCATATCTGCTAACATGCGCCGGATCAAAATCCAACCCCTAATCAAGCAAAATCTTCCATCTTTTTCGCCTCCTGTCCGCCCTCCCCCTTCGTCTTTTATCGACCATAAAGCTAACCGTACTGTAATTTTTGCTAGAAACATTGTAATTGTGTTGGGAGTTGTGTTGTTCATCTGTGTTTTACTTCACTTTCTTGTGAGATATCTCATGAAGAAGAAAAGATCATCAAATTCCCATCAACAATCTTCAAGATTTCAAGAAGCTAGTCATACTGATGCAGTTGCTTATGAGAGACAACTGCAACAGCTCTTCAATCTACATGATTCTGGTTTAGATCAAGCTTTCATTGATGCACTCCCAGTGTTTCTTTACAAAGAATTGATGGGGCTACAAGAGCCTTTTGATTGTGCTGTTTGCCTATGTGAGTTCTCAGAAAATGATAAGCTGAGGCTGCTACCTTTATGCAGCCATGCTTTTCACATTAATTGTATAGACACTTGGTTGCTCTCAAATTCAACTTGCCCTTTATGCAGAGGAACCCTTTTCAACCCTGAAACAGATAATCCAATGTTTAATTTCCAATTTGATGATTCAATGGAAGAAGATGATCATGTGGTCTCAAATTCAGGCATGAATCATGTTAGGGCATTTGGTAATTTCAAGCAATTTGGAGGTGGGATTGAAAAGAGGGTGTTTCCAGTTAGACTTGGAAAATTTAGAGCCATAAATGGTGATAAAAAAGAAGAAAAAGAAGTGGGTGAGACCAGCAACATAAACCTTGATGCAAGAAGGTGTTTTTCAATGGGATCTTATGAGTATGTGGTGGGGAAATCAGAGTTGCAGGTGATATTTTGTCCAAATAGGGGTAATATTGGAAAAAAAGATTTGGGGATTGAGAAAGATAAGGGGATTAGCTCTGTTGATGGGGGTAATGATGGAAAGAAAATTAGTAGTAGAAGCAAAGGTGAAAGCTTTTCTGTTTCCAAGATTTGGCTTTGGTCAAAGAAAGATCATCATAAGTTTCAAGATTCATCTTCTGTTAATGTAAGTTTACCATCAAGAAGTTCAAATGCTAGTAAGTTTGCTCATTAGTTTAAGTTATTGCTTTTTATCAAGAAATGATTTGTACATCATGCAAAGAGAGCTGTACACTTGGTAACCAACCATACAATTTTTTATGGAGCTTTCAAAGCCTTTTCTTTTTCCCCTTTTTACTTGTGATTTGGTTTGTGGAAGTGAATGATTTTCTGCCTTCATGTGACTTGCTTTATTGAAGATGACAAAATGTACACACTTTTATGTTCCTCTTGGAATTTGGTTCATTTTCCCTCCCAACACCTTGTGAATATGACACATTGTGCGCTATTTTGGTTTAAATCTATCCATCTCGAGAAATCTTCCTACTCTTAAATAGTAACTAATAAGGATATATGGCGGTATTATATTTCTTCTTTCTAAAATTTTTTTTCTTTTTTATTAAATAATTACATTAATTAGTGATAATATTATTTAATTTTTTTAGATGAAAGATATTTTTTATTAAATTAAAATATAGATCTTTTTATTAATGTTATTTCTAAGAAATAAACTTTTATAGAATAATTTTTTTCAAAAATCAAACTTTTTAAAAAATACAAAATATGTTAAAATTGGTGTTTTTAAAAAATAAAATAAGTAAATTTTTAAAAATTATATTTTTGAAAATTATTTATTTTGAAACAAAATGTTTTATTTTTTTTTGAGAAAAAAAACAAAAAAGTTTAAAATTTTGATATCATTGTTTTATTACTTATAGTTTATTACTCATACGTATTTCAATCATATGTTATCTTAGAATATTGTTATATAATTAATAAATTTTATCATATTTAATATTTAATTTATTTAAATTATGTAATACACAGGTTTACTAAAACTAATAATATATAATAAGTACTAATTGATGTTTTTAAACTTTAATAAGTAATATATAACAAGTACTAAAGCTAGTAAAAACATCAATAACTATTTTTTCATGAAACTTTTAAACTGAAATTGATGTTTTTAAACTTTTGTAGTAAAATGGATATTTATGTCGAATTTTAAAGAGTAAATCGAATTTAACTCTAAAAATTATTTGAAAAACTATAAACCAAACAGGTTGTGCTACTTCGTTTGCCGGACCAGTCAAATTATTCAAATACGGTTCGGTGATTTTTAATTTTTTTTGTCAAGATCATTAGTTTGTATTTTGCTAAGATAGTAACCGTATATCCCAAACACATACACACACATGAACGCCTAAAGAACAAATAAACTTGATTGTTTTGGTTCACATGACAAGTTTTAAGATCACGTGACTGGTTTTAAAATTCAAACCATCATTCAAACCAATAAACTCATACTTTCAAACAGAGAACAAAACTATGTAAGTCGTAAATCGGCCGGTCATTTTTGTTATAGTTTTAAACAATTAGGGGCGTTTGATTCCCGGAACTTATTGAAATTTGATTCCCGGAATGTGGCGGCGACGGCTGTCAGAGGCGGGGGGCAAGAGTCGTTTTGTAACTTATTAAATCAAAATAGAAAATATGAATCTAGTCATTCTAGAAAATAATATAAAATTAAAGCTGAATGAAATCAGATAGCGTATTTATAAATGATGACAAACTTGTAAAAGATTTGTAACAAAAAAAAAAATAACATTGTAACAGATAACGTATTTATAAATGCGGATGAAACTCTAAAGAATGAAGGTTTTGTAACAATCAAATTTTTAGTTTTACTTCACTTAAATAGTTAAATACATACCCCAAACGATCTATTGTCCTCTGAGGGATTGAGGCAACCTTTTCTTTTTGGCATGTTGATAGATTAGTTTTGAGGGAGAATGCCAACTATGATGTGACATTGAGGCCTCGATCAAACCTTGTAAAAGTGTGGGAAGTAATCATATGACAACGGTTTTTATTATCATAATTTTTTTCTATTTTTATTTCTATTTCTTTTTCTTTTTTCTTCTAACTTTTAAGTTATGTCATATGTGATTCAAAAATAATAATCTTTTTGGATTTTATTTATGAATAATTATAAATCTATTTTTTAAATACTTTCTTCTAATATCGGTAATTATTTGATTTTTTATTCTCTTGATGAAATATTATTAAATTTCAAGATAACACACACATATGTTTGATATAAAGTTCCTAATAAGTTTGTGTCAAAATTTGTAAATCAAATACGTATTGTTTCCAAACCAAAGTTGCTTACTCCCATGAATCAGAGAGACGCTCAATCAACAATCACAAGACTAAGGGAAAAAACAGATACAAAAAACAAAAACAAGAAAATACTACTAGTCACTGAAAAGAAACACTATTGCAATGGAAATCGAATATGAAAATGACGAGGGCAAATGAATAATAGTTCACTGATTAAGGGTTATGGCAGAATACCCTAAACAGTTTTCAATAAGAAGACCACATCACGACCGAAGAAAGGGAAAAGCCCCTAAAACCGATGGAGATATTGATGATATGAGAGATGGCGATATTCTGAAGATGACTACAATCAGGTTTTGTGACCGTTGTACACAGATGAAGAGCAACTCATATGTTTTCTCCCTTAAAACTATTATTACTCTATAATTAAATGTCAATAAATGAATAGTAAGTTACAACTAAACGATGCATCAATGAAGAGGTTAAGAGGTTATGCATGTTTTATTCTAACTGGTAGGTGACTGAATGACCCCCTCTTCTTTTGATGGGGTTTAATTTTTGGGTAAGAGTAGTTTCAAGATTCTCTCAATGCCCCCATTTTTTGCATCTGCACATACTCTATTTTTGCATATAAAGGCTCACTTAAGAGACAATAATTGCTTCCTCCTATACAGATTACGGATTCAACCATATGCTTATTAAAATTTCAAATTTATTTGATGTTTGTAGTTTACAATGGTAAATGTTGACCCATCACAACCTACTCTTGAATGTGTTTGACCCTTTTAGATGCTCTGCATTACCTTATGCTTTTAAATTGTGTTTGATCCTTTTAGATGCTCTGTCTTACTTTATGCTTTTAAATTGTGAATTTTCTTTTGAATTGTCGAATCTCTGTTTCTTTTGAAGGCAAGTGTTGTAGTTTGGTCTTTCTTGCGATGTTTTTTTTTCTCGATTTAGATTTTGCTCTTTTTTATACATACAATGTTGTTTAATTCTCAATTATTATGTGTTGGTTTAATCTTGATTTGAATTTTCAGTTTATTTTTGATGGGTTGAAATTTAGGAGTAAGCCAGTTTATTATTTTAGTAGTTTGATTTGATTTGCTTAATTGATTGAGTCTGTGTTGATCTGCTAGAGTTTTCTAATAAGTAGGTTAGGGTTTACTTGTTTTCTTGGTGAAGCTTTTAGTATATATAGAAGGGTCTAGGGTTCATTGTAAGTTGTGAGTTTTGGTTTAATAATAATACAAGTAAAGAGTCATGGAGTTCTACAAAGATCACCGGTGTTTCTGTGTTTTTGTGGTTTTATAAAGTTCTGGGCCAACAATTGGTATCAGAGCTTGGTGAAGCTCATACCAGAGATCAAGAACAACAGCAGCAGTAAGTCAACGCCAAAGAATAACAGCAGCAACAAGTTTGACATTAAAGGAAAGCAGCAGTAGCAGATCTGACATCAAAGAACAACAGCAAAAGCCGGTCGACGTTAAAGAACAAACCAACCAATACTCACCCAATCGTGGCCTGTGTGGGACGATTGTTAAGAAGGAAGAAGTTTCAAACCTATGTGGATTGCTAGCAGATGAGTTAGAAAACACCTGTGTGGTTCAAATGAGACCTGTGTGGAGCAAAAGAACCTGTGTGGTGCAGCAAGAGAGAGAAACCTGTGTGGTGCAGCAAGACAACATCATGTGTGGATCACCACACCTGTGTGGTAACAACTGAAGAAGATTGAGATTACCTGTGTGGTACAAGAAAAAAAACAAAGAACCTGTGTGGTAGAGGCTAAAAGGCAGTGAAGAAATTGATCAGCCTGTGGGACTGATCTGGTTAAAAGAGACAAAAAAAAAAGGAACAACAACCTGTTTGATCCGCATAGTCAAAGAAGAATGGTTGAAGGAGCGATACTATTAGAGAGCAGCAGCAAAACGTGCCACTACAGTGCCCAAAATTGACAGAAACAAACTATTCGAGTTGGTTCGTTATGGTAGAAGCAATCCTACAAGCCTATGGTTTATGGGAAGCTGTTGACCTGGCTACAAAAGGGCCTGTTGAAGCCAAGAAGAATCTGATGGCAAGAGCATTTATGTTTCAAACCCTCCCTGAGGATGTACTATTACAAGTGGCAAGATACAAGGATGCAAAGGAAGTGTGGAAGGCATTAAAAGTCTGATATTTAGGAGCCAAAACAGTACAAAAGGCAAGATTACAAACTCTTAGATCTGAGCTTGAGATGTTGAAGATGAATGAAGGTGAGTCCATTGATGAGTTTTCAAGAAAACTTGGTAGAATTGTTACAAAGTTTAAAAGTCTTGGGTCAAGTTTAGAAGATGAAGTGGTAGTGAGAAAACTCCTAAACTCTATTCCAAAGAAGTATTTACAAATTATGGCATCATAGAGCAATATTCAGATTTAGAAAAAATGTCACTTGAAGAAGCTACTGGAAGATTAAAGGGTTATGAAGAAAGAATTAAAGATCTTGATAAAAAGGAGGAAGATCAAGGTAAGTTGCTGCTGTCCAGAGGAGAAGAAAGGGAAAGAAAAAAGCAAGGTGAGCTCGGTTATGATGGGTAAGTGCGAGGACGTGGGCTTGGCAATCGTGATCGTTGCAGGGGTCATGGAAGAGGGGATAGTAGAGAAGAGAAAGGACGCGTAAGATGTTTTGGACGAACTTTAGATATAAAAGTGAATTGAAGTGCTACGAGTGTGGAAAGTATGGACACTTCGCATATGAGTGTCCCAATTGGTATGGAAAAGAAGAGGCCAACTTGGCTCTAGCTCAAGAGGATGATGAACCAACATCGCTTTAAAAGAGTGGGATCCGTATCAAGATTAAGGGGGAAAATGTTGGTTTAATCTTGATTTGAATTTTCAGTTTATTTTTTATGGGTTGAAATTTAGGAGAAAAATAGGCTATTATTTAGTAGTTTGATTTGATTTGCTTAATTGATTGAGTCTGTGTTGATCTGATAGAGTTTCCTAATAAGTAGATTAGGGTTTACTTGTTTTCTTGGTGAAGCTTTTAGTATATATAGAAGGGTCTAGGGTTCATTGTAAGTTGTGAGTTTTGGTTTAATAATAATACAAGTAAAGAGTCTTGGAGTTCCATAAAGATCATTGGTGTTTCTGTGTTTTTGTGGTTTTATAAAGTTCTGGGCCAACATTATGAAATTCTATACAGCTCATGCTTCCTCGACGCTCTCACAGCTCCGATCCGTCTGCTTATTTACCACTAACTCTGCTTCTTCAACGGCAGCTTCTTCTGTGAAAGTGAGATAACACACATAATACAATCATTTTAACATGACATACAGATATCATAAATTTTTTACATACTTGAAATCGAGTTGTCTCTAAATGGAAGTTGTTTTGATAAATGGTAGTTTAATAGTTAGTTTCTTATGATCCTATTTTTATAAATGGTAGTATGAAAGTTAGTCCTGACATGAGGATCTTTACAACATGTGAAGGTTTTTAGAAAGGGGGCTCTCGGTGACTGAAATTTGTTAAATTGTTTCTACATTGACCATACTCACTTCTTATACTTTACAACAAACCAAATGCGTTGCCATTAACAAGATGCCTGCAATTACGCATTATGATAATGCTAATGCAATAGAAGTTCATGTGCTATGAAAGTGGACGCCGTTTACCGTAAGAAAAAAATAAAGAATGTTGTTACACGTTCATCAACAAAGTTATATGTCCTAAATCAAATATTCCATTGTTTTAACATCTGAAGCTTCCTGTTAAGATTTCATTCTTTTTCGCTAATGTTAATCATCTATAGGTCAATTTACCTTTCACTTAGACTACCAAATTATTTGTACGTTGACTAATTCTTATTAATATTAGGTTTTGTTAACAATACTTATACAACATTGGGCTGGTAGCCATCTTAATCGTATTGGTTGTTTATGCTATGAATCCGTATTAATATATAAGTTGTGTTAACTTAACTATATCAAAGCATGATCAAACAATTGGCTGCTTTTTATAACTTAACTATTTCAAGGCATGATCAAACAATATGGCTGGTTTTGTAACTTAACTATATCAAGGCATGATGAAAGTTGTATAACTTAACTACATTAAGACATGATCTCACAATATGGTTGCTTTTTGTAACTTAACTATATTAAGCCATGGCTGTTAACTCAAACGACCAAACGAAAAACTAGTTTTTATCAAAATAATTGGGGTAAACTAGTCTACATAATATATGGCTATTTTCACTTTAAGCCCTCAACGAATCAGCAATAGAATTCTACACCTCTTTAGATCTAACATTTCTACATATCAACCCTTAAACTTCTATCCACACGACAAACGAACCAACTCTCCCATTTTACTCTACAAAATAAAGAGCAAACTAATCAATACAACAAATAAAATGTAATTATTAATTGAATTGTTAAATATGTTGCAGGACCGGTTAACGAATGGTCAATACAATTAGTCTCACAATGAGGAGAGTGTTAGAACACTTAACATATCAAATGGAGAACTGGGTTTATGTAAATGATACTAAGAACACAAGTAAATAATGAGACAGAACTAAGAACAAGAACAGTGTAATATGGTTTTTAAGGATGCTGTATATTGCTCTCAAGTTCTTTTATAAGTGTTACAAAACATAAAAAGAAATACAAGGACCTGAGACACTTTATACTACATCCTAGAGCCGGCCATACTTTGAAGGTCAGCTGGAAACATTAATCTAAACAACAAGATCAATGTAAAGTCAAAAGGCAGATTGCCTTTTGACTAGTGATTATGACATGCTATAGCTCACATCCTAATATATTATAATAAGGATAAAAGGTACAAAGTAGGAAGTTACAGACTCAAGACCATAATATACAGTTTACTAAAGCATGAACCTTTTCACAAACTTGTATAAGTTGGTGAGTAATCAAAGTTGCAACAGAAAGTAAGTCAGCTTTATGAAAAGTAGATTAGAGAAAACATGTCATCTCTGTCTTCGGAAGAAATCAATCTTCACTTCATTGGCTTCGGACGACTTCATCTTTGGCTTTTGAAGATTTGGTCTTTGGCTTCGGAAGATTTTACACTTAGAATAATTTCTGTGATGAGTGTAAAACTTCCGAAGTAACTTCTACCTTGTACATTAGTGCATGCATGCAGGAAGCTCTTGGTTGTTTTGGCTTCTTTGGTTGCATCAGCCTTCTAATATAACCTTATAGATATATTTTTTAACAGTTTGGTAATAATGTTAACGACTTAATGATAGACTATAGTTATATTTCCAAATAGAGGGTAGTGGTTTTTAAAATCTACCTTCACTTTTTTTTCTTTTTTTTTCCATTCACACATCACTTTCATTTACTACTAAACAACAAGGGAACAATCAATTTACATCTTTTTATATAATTTTCTGTATTTTTCTCTTTTTTTAACAAAATAAACAAAATTACATCTTTACCCCAAGTGACTTTATGGAGTATGACATTGATAAAAACATAGAATCAATCGGTAAAAGAGATCTTTCACAAAGCCGGAATAAGGAATGCAAAAAAACAAATAACAAAACAGGAATAATGCCATGACATGTGACACAATTTTCTTCTTCCATGGTCCCAGTGTGTATATATATATATTAGAGTGGTGCTCATGTGATGCGACACTAAACACAACACACAACAAAAACACTGGTAAAACACTTGATCAATTGGTAAAGTATCAAATAGATTCTAAAGTTTAATACAAAATTATAAAAAGAGTAGAAAGAGGTTCAAATACAAAGTGTATTTTTGCTACAAAGTGTGAGAATACACAATGAGTAAAAAAAAAGTCACAAAAAAATTATATCTTACAATCTAAATCGAATTTCAAAAAAGTAATTTTCAGTTTTTGTTCCCATAGCCGTCCTCACTAAGAAAAAAATAAACGAAAAATAAAAAAATTAATGTTTTTTTATTGTGTCATTTATGAAAGACACAATGACGTCATTGTGTCTTTGAGAAGATACAATGACGTCATTGTGTCATAAAAGACACAATGAGTTTTTTTTTTTTTTTCTGAAAGAGGACGACGAGAGGAACAGAGACTTCGAAGTACTTTTTTGAAATTCGATTTAGATTGTGAGATATAATTTTTTTGTGATTTTTTAGCCTCATTGTGTCTTCTCACGCTTTGTTGTAAAAATACACTTTGTAGAATAACCTCACCCAAAAAGTAAATATGAATTCATATAAAATAACATTGATTTTAAGAAATTAGTTAAACAAGAAATTGATTGTTTATATAATTAGTTTTTTAAAGAAATTTCATTTAAATTCTGATAACTCAATATTTAAAAGTGTAGTTCAACAATTAGGTATTTATAATCTATATTACTTTTTTGTATTTAATCATATAAATGACATTTGTTTGTAAAAAATAATTAAGATAGTCAAGTTTTCAAACGACAATGTTGTCCCGTCAAAGCTTAAAAATTAATTTATATAGACGATCTTATCCTCCTCAAATATATAATAATATAGTATGTTTGTGTGTATATATACTTTGGCAAAAAAAAGAAAAAGAATATGTCGTATGAGATCTTTATATGCACATATGAACGTCGGTAGAAAAATAGTTTCACATAAATTATTACACAACAAAACTCAAAAGAGAAGAAAGAACGAAAAAAAAAAACATTGCATTTATGTCTTTTTTTCGATTAAGTTTTAAGACTCCAAATAAGGCACTAAATTTTATCTATATTTTCAGTAGGTTTGTGTGCAATTAGGTATTAAAGCATATCACATATTTTGGATTATTAGCGTATTAATGATATCTCATTGTACCTTATATATAAGGTTAGATGCAAGATTTCATAGAATGTCAAGGTTAACCAAACACAATAACACCATTAGAGTATTAGATTGGGTTTGGCCATAACCAATCACATGGACTTGTAACAAAACCTGTTACATTGGCCCATTATTAAAGGGTTCAAAATTATTATAAAAATATTATTAGTTAAAAGTATTCTAGAAGAATGAAATAACTTATCTCCCATTGAAGTTGAGGGAAAATATTCAATGATACTGGTCATATATCTTATGAATCATGTTGTGGATTAAAGATTAAGAAAATAGCTAATGAGTACACATTCATAAAACTTAACAATTAATAGACTTTTATCTAATTACACGAATAGTCCATGTTATTTGATTCTATTCATGCCTTTGAGGTCTAAATTTAAAAAGTTGTATGTTTAAGCTATGTGTATTTCATTTTATAATAAGTATAGGGTCTAACCCTAACTTCTATTAAAAAGTTAAGTTTATATGAAACGACTAAACTATCTTAAACTACATGGATTATTTATATAAATTACTTATACAATAAAAAGATAAAAGAAATTAAAACCACCAAATACACCCCCTCCCCCTCGTGCCATTCTTGTGGTGACTAGAACCTCCGACCCGACACTCTCCGGCCACCACCAATACTCAATGAGAACCCTCAGCCCACCTAACTTTCTTCTCCCCTAAAACCACGAGTTATCTATGTGTCTGTATTTTCTGACTTACATATATGATCCTTATTATGGTATTTCACTCAACGTTGATATTTTTTTAATAGAAGTTAGTGTTAGAAGTAAAGTTACCAAAATGAAAATCACTTAATTCATACCTACAAATTTTTAAATTTAAATCCCAAAAGTTGTTATTAGGACAAATCATGATATGACTATTTAGATAATTATCTCTAAAAAACTTTATATACAGAAGAACTTTAGACATTACGATTAATAAAATGGCTAATTACTTAAAACAAAAAAATTTATGAAATTTAAATAGTCAAATCATTACTAATCATTATTAAATGGGTAATTATCTTTTTAAGATTAATCCATAAGCTATAACCAGTGTTTTGAATCATAACGCTAGATCCAACCAGAATTGTTGGTCCAGTTGAGTACTCTCAGTACCATTTTCATTTGATTCCGCCATTTACACCACCACCTAGTTGCGCCACCAAAACGGATCCATAATTGAATCAGATTTTATAAATATATCTGTTTTTTCCCTTCTAAATCTTGTTTAATGATTTATTCATAGTTTGTTAGTTATATACACATGCATTTTATTTTTTAATTACTTATGATGATTTAAAACAATCTAGACATGTACAGCAGCTATATTCGAACCGAAAACATTGCTTATAATAACCCAACAACATAACTTTTTTTTCTCTTTGAATGATCTCTTTGACCTTATAAAGTCAACTTCATTGACTTCGTTCACACAGTCCATTTGTTCACATTTAACAACCACAAGTTACATTTACAAACAGATCTCCTTATTAGACAAGTAAATTCAACAAAGATTAACAAACACATACCATACTATATCATATCATACCATATACGTCATCCCGACCTGTATAATATTCATGTGCGGAACCTTCATCGTTGCCGCCCCGCCCCTGCAATTGTTCCTCAGGAACGAATAAAAGTAATTGATCACAAGTTTCTTGAGAAAAAATGAGTTCTTTTTAGCTCTAACATCACCATGTCCGAGCAAGTAGGTAAACCCGGACTCCGTAGCTTCTCTAAGAGCCGAGAGCTCGTATTCCAAGCTCGGATCATCATCAATCACGCCCATCACACTCGATGGCAGCACCGACTCCGCATCAGGTTGTATCAATGGCACGCTGAGCTCACCCGAATAGCTACTTTGACCAACTGACACGCTCTCGAATTCAGCATCGTTTATTTCACTTTCCAGCGCGAGATCTTGAGCTTCTTTTCTCAGGAAGTTCTCCAGGCTTTCTACCAGAAGCTGCTCGAAAGCATGGTGGTCTTCTTTCCGGACATCCTTGTACCCATATCTTGCTACACATTGAAACATGTGGTAGTCTTTCGGGCAAACCCGTCTGAAAAGAAAGCGTTCTTCTTGAGCAACCACAGGGACGGGGACGTACTTTATGCAGACAAAAACAAGGGTCGAGTGGATTGCAGGCAGGTCTAGCAGGAACCGGCCCAGAACCGAGGGTATACCATGGACTAACTCGTTGTAGAGCAGTCCAATGCCGGGGACCCGTACGGTTCCAAGGGTTGAACCGAGGTCATTCATGAAATCCATTGAGATTTTTCCTTGGACTTCACTTTGGTATTTTAGTACACTCCCATAGTTCCAAATGTACATGATACACAGAAAGAATGAAGCAAACACAAGAGGGAGCCAACCACCCTCTGTGATTTTGGATAGAACTGCGGACATGTATAAAAGCTCGATCGATCCAAAAAAGATAAGAAAACCAAATGCTAGATATATATTTGTTTGCCATATCAGAAGCATAACAAGAGTTACCAACGTCGTGCTAACCATCATCACACCGACTTCTGCTATGCCTGCAAGAAGAACAAATGTTTTTAGACCAGTATCTGATGGTTATAGTGTAGTTTGAGAAGAAACCGAACCATATGCATTGGCTATGTCTGTTGTGCTTTGAAAAGTGGCTACAACTAGAACACACATGACCATCAAGAACCAGTTGATGACGGGAATGTAGATTTGACCCATGAACTTTCTCGACGTGTGAATGATCTTTAATCTTGGGAAGCATCCGAGAGCCATGGATTGTTTGATGCATGAGAAGGAAGCGGATATCATAGCTTGACTAGCAATTACAGCAGCACATGTGGCTATCACGAAAACGGGCCAAAAGAGACTATCTGTTTGTTCATGTTCATATATAACACCAAATTAGCAATTCAAATGATAAGTAATTATAATGGTATAAAGGTTTTCTTTTCCAAACTAAATGATTGATAGAAGTGTTACCGGGTATGGAATCATAGAATATTCTACTTGCGGAATGAGGGTATTTTATAAGATATGCAGCTTGACCCATGTATGCCAGGAGAAGACATGGAAACACAACGAACGAAAAAGCAATCTAGAACATGAAGATATGATCACTACAAGTGAATTTAGTTTCTACTACTAAAACAGATTGCTATTATCAGGCAATTTCAACTAATTTTATGGTAAGCGGGTCGAATGGTTAAAAAGTTTACCTGTTTGTATTCAGGATTGGATAAGATGGAAAGGGGTTGAATGGGTAATATTTAAAGATCTGATTTGGGTTATACTTTCCCTCTAATGGGACAAACAAGTAATCTAATACCCTTAGATTTCAAGAAAATATAAGTGTTTTTTAATATAGTCCTAAAAGGAGTAACTTTTTTATAATCATATCTAGAACATTATTTATATATGAAATTCAAGGAAAAAACAAGTGTTTGTGAGTCAGTCCAACCAGTGTGATAGACCCATCCAAAAAGTTGCCTGTTTTGACATGTTACCCAACCCACTTCATCCGTCCATTTGCCACTGTTAGTCTGCTGCTATTCATGATAACAAAGACAAACCTGAATGGATGGTACAGAGAAATGGCCTAAATCAGCAAACATCGCTTCAGCGCCTGGAACAAAAGGGCCACATAATCAAAACATTACTATAAAACGAACCAGAAAGATCATAACTTTACCACAAGACGTAGACACAAAGTTAATAGACTTACCAGTAATGCATAAGACACAACCTCCAAGAGACGACCATGCGTTGAAAGAATTCTTTTTAAAGAACAAATATATATAAACAGGATTAAACGCCTTCACGACGTATATATTATGTTTAATGAGGTTGTATAATCCAATAGACCCGAGACTAAAGAACCACAAAGCAAGACAAGGAGCAAATGTCAATCCCACTTTACTCGTCCCAAACCTCTGTATGCCAAACAATCCCACAAGAATGATAACCGATACAGCCACTAAAGCACCTGTAAAACACAACGCCACAAGTCAAGTATCAACAGATTTGACTTTCAACAGTCAAAAGTCAACACCACACGTACCTGTACCGAATCCTTGTATTTTACCTTCCAGACCACTCACAGCAGACATGACTAAAATAACAATCAGTAAGATTCTGTGTTTTGATAGCACTTTGAAACTGATTTTATTGAATAAGCAAAAACTGTTTAGTAGAAAGCTTACCTGATATAGCAGGGGTCAGAATACCGTCCCCAATGATCATAGAAGTTCCCATTAGAACGAGTAACAAAAGAAGGGTTTTGTAAAACGAATTGTGTTCTAACATTTCTTTGATTTTCAGAGCCCTTTCCAGTTCTGGACTAGGCAACTTCAGCCTGTAACTCGAGATACGTTCATCAGCTTGTTGGCGATTTGGTAGAAGATTGATTTTTGCATACCTGCAGATCAAAGAATACAATGCAAACGTTCCTCCTGCAAGATTAGATTATCTATCAGCAAGAAAATGTAAATCTTTGATAGGGTCAAACCAAGGTCTTACAAAGTCACCATAAATGTTTATTTCTTGTTGTAAATTTAACTTGAAAACATGTATGCAAGAATTTGTTAGAAGTGCAATGCATTGATCATGTTGTTCTTGAGATTTTAAAAAAACTAATATGAGTTTTTCCTAGGTCAAAAACAAGTCTGATTGACTAGTGAAGTCAGCAGTGCATGTATTAACAAGAAATGTCAAAACTTTACTTTTAATGGTCAAACCTAGTTCTTCCAATTTCACTTATAAATGTTGATTTCTTGTTATAAATTTAGCTCGCGTACATTTAGTGGAACAACTTGGTAGAAGTTTAATGCAGTCATCATGATGTTCTTGAAAAGTCATAAAATTTGCATGCATGACTGAAGTCAAAAATTAGTCTGTTTGACCAGTAAAGTCAATCTGTGGATATATTTGAAGGAGAATGAGTCAGGTAAATCTAATTCTTACCTTCACCATTGTCGTTTGCTTTTAGCACAATAAAAACATACTTTGCTAGAGGCACGAGAGCAATCGTGTATATAACAAGTGATAAAGCTCCCAAGACATCAACATCTGACTCAATTTGGACCTTGCTGAAAACGTCTGTAAACACATACAAAGGACTTGTCCCCATATCACCATATACAACTCCAAGTGTCTGAAAAGCCAATCCAAGAGTCTGCCAGATCGTCGCATCCTGATATTTTGCAAACAAAAGTGGCATTACCAACGTTGGTCATATCTTTAACAGCCAATTGCATAAAAGAGTTACCAAAGCTGGTCCAACTTGCATATTAGGTAACTAACTTTTTTTTGCTAGAGAAACACTTATAAGTTTCAAAAATGTTGAATTAAGGTAAGAGATCTTTAAAAAGTTCATTTAAGGTAAATGGTCAAAAGATGATGCGGCTGCTGACGTGTAGGCAACTTTTAACCATTATGACGGATGACCTTAATCTCTAACAAGTAGCATGAAATCGGTTATCAAAGATAATTTTGAAAACCAGTTTTTGAAATTTTGATGGTTATTTTTTGCCTAAAATAAGTTGGTTACCTTTTTATTCAGTTAACTCTATCTTTAATAAGTTTTTATAATGAGATAATCAGATGTGTGATTGTTTGGCAAATTGAAACAAGGGGAAGTTTTGTTTAAAGCTACTAAAATTCTCCCATATAAGGTTATAAAGGGATACATAGGTAAATTACATTCTACCATTTGATAATAATCTTTGCTACAACTGGTATGAAACTCACTATCCTGAAACTAATTATCTGACCCCTAAATAATAAGATGATAAAAAGCAGAATTTGTTTATCCTAAACACTAACGATTATAGAATCAACTCCAAAACACAAATCCAAACACCCCAATGACAAGATTGATACAAAGTTGCACAGATATTATATATGAGGTTCTTGTCAAACACATTTTAACTTTGTTATCAAACAAGAATCACAAAGTTACGAATTCACGAATCATACACCCAAAGAACTTGTTACTTGTTGGTAATTGAAAACTATCCATATTGGAAAACCACATAAGGCAATCACATACATAACGATATCCAATTCAGCACATTGACCCTCAACTAATTTTTCTTAACATCAAGTTTTTTTACCACCTAATCTTGCACTTGTAAGGAATTTGAACCCACTCCACTTTTGTAGGAGGCAAACACCGTATCACTAGACCACTAGGTCATGGATTGACCATCGACTGTTAATTAGCAAATAGCAACCAATTCTTTTTATAACAAATATTGTTTGACAGTTGAGCTAACCTTTGTCTGGTGGCCATGTGAGCTAGAAATAGCCAGAGATTCAACATCAAAAGAGTCAACTCTCTTAGCCCTCTTCACCAACCTTCTTCTAGCAGATCCATACCCTTCACTTCTATTTTCATCATCATTAAGTAGTGACAATGGTGGTGACTCTGAATCCACTTCACTACCATCCACCCATCGTGAACTCGAATCACCACCACCACTCCTCCTCCTCAACAATCTAGCACTGATGCTATTAATCTCTTCTATCCCATCATCTTCCATCCCTAATTTCTTCAAGAAATCAACAAATACGAAGAACCCTAATTTGAAAAACCTTGAAAACAGTTGCCTTATGGTTTCAAACCACAAAATCACTCAGTTTTTGAAATCTTGAAACTTTCAAAAACGCATGTACAAAAGGACACCCAATTCACTTAAAACCCTAAAAATCAAGTTCAATAAGCTTGAAAGAACCCACTTCATACAGCACCAAACTTTGATGCTCTTGAAACTACTGAATCAAACCCTTATAAACTAAATAACCAAATTCAGAATCTAGAAGCTAGTTCAAACACTGAAAGTGGCACTCAAATCACTCAAAACCCAAAAAAACAACCTTGAGAAACTTGAAATAAGTGGAATCCATAAGCTTAAAACGATCTAACCGAAGAACCAACTGATTTAGAGCTTGAAAACTTGAACTAAAACCAAATCTGGAAGCAGTATCTTGAGGTGATTTCTTGCTGATTTGGGAAAAGATTGAATCAATGCAAGATTCATAGGTGAAAAACAAAAGGGATAAGATAGTAACGGATGTCTGTATGTATTTTTATTTTATTTTTATTTTTTATTTTTGGAAGGCAGATGTTTGTATGTATTGGTATGAGATATTAGGAAGGGGCTGGGAGATTTTGTTGTCACATGTATTGGAATGCGTGAGCAAGGATAACATGTGCGGGTTCAGGACAATGATTTGTGTTGGAGAACGAACTGTTGCGTATATACGCTTTATGATTCTTCAGCGTTGAGATGCAAAGGTATTGTGTGAGTTGGTGTGACTCGGTAAGAGGATTGGTCCAGTGCAAATATATATTACAAATATCTTCGATATTTAGAAACATAATCAACAATGATCATTATCGTAACTGATTAAGATAAGATACTTTAAAATCTTATAAAAATAAATTAAGATTTTGGGTTTAACTTCAACATATGACAAAATAAAGGAGAGTTTCAAGTGGGCAAAAGATTTTCTCAATTAATACGAGTTTTCTCTGATGGTGGTCTCAAGTTTAGTATTTGGGTAATGAAGATGATCAGGTGGGATAGTGATCCGTTGGTGATCCAATTAGCCAATAAAAAAATTTAAAAACATAATCTAACAACTAAAAACAAGAAGGTGGTGTCGGAGAACCTAATGGTAAGTTGTAACCATCCATAAAAAGGTTGTAGATTGTAATCATACAAGGTGCAAAGTGTGATGTATAAAATCTAGTTGGTGAGCGTATCTGATATATGAGGGGTCTTTTTTTTTCATAAGGGCTTTGTCCAACCATGAAGTGATTAACATGTCCACCAAATCAATAACACCTTCATTTTTTTATCTAAGGTATGGGAATTTGATTAACATGTCTTTGTTTGGTCTAATATACTTTTGATGTTGTAGAGGTTTTCATAGTCTTTTTTGTTCATATAAAAACCTATGTTCTTGTTATTATTTTAAGATCAGCTTGTCATTGGTCTTAGTCTGAGCTTACGTCTAGGTATATGGTTTGAATTCTGGATAAATTGTTTGAATTGTTTTTGTTTTTTTCAATTTGGGTTTGTACAACTTTGGGGTTGAATAAGAATTATGGTTCTGAAAGATTAAAATAATAAAAAAAATCAACAGTTTGGCTCATTTGTTCAGTCCCATGAATACGAACTTGTAAAATGGTCACAAACATAACCATGTAACATGAACCTTCTTGGCTTGCTTGTTCTTGTTCTTCCTTCACTGCACTCTAAAAATGCCTAGTTCCAAACCTGTACAAGAAGTTTTTTAAAAGTAAAAGTAGAATTCTATTTATTTTTTCAACGGCCAGGAAATTTTATTATATAAAAACCTTCCTAGATGCTAGATTTCTATTTAATAGTTTAATATGAATATATAATGCTTGATAATTCAATTATTTAACAATGATGACTCCAATAATAGTTTAATCAGTTTATCGTTCATCGATTGTAGCATAAAAGATACCCATGATATCTTATATTTATTCAACTATGTCATTATTTGTTTCTTGGCGTGGCAACATACGACTGGTTTTGAGTTAATTACATGAAAGGTTCATGTGGTTAGGTTTATTTTTACTTTTGGTCTTCAGGTTTGAAAAACTACAAGGTCGATCTAAACGTTTGTCAAAACGTAACACAAATGGTCTTCGTCATGAATGGCCGTTATATTTTTCTGTTAAGTGTATGTGAAATGAAAAAATTGCCTTGTTGAAATTAGTCAAATATATTATTAAATTAAAAACTTTAATAAAGGAGATGAAGTGGGACCCACCCCACATCTCCTTCCTCTTTTCTAACCTGTTGACCAACCTACCAGCCACCACCTCCATCAGACCTCAAGCAACAGTCCGACACACCCTCCGTCGCAAGCCGTCGATTCAAACACAACAACCCACCACCACCGGTCATCGTCTCAAACACCACAACCCACCACCGCCATTCGTCAATTCAAACCCACAACCCACCACCGTCAGTCGGCGATTCAAACACTACAACCCATCACCACCGGTCGTGAACTTAAACACCACAACCACCACCGCCAGTCATTGACTCAAACACAACAAACCACCGCAGCCAGTCGTCAATTCAAACCGACAACCCACCACCGCCAGTCATAAACTCAAACACCACAACCCACCATGTCGTTCTTTGATTCAAACCCACAACCCACCAACGTCGTTCTTCGATTCAAACCAACAACCCACCACCACCCGTCATCGACTCAAACACCATAACCCACCGCTGCCCATCGTCGCCTCCAACAATCCAACCCACCAACCTTGCCTTCATCAAATTAGCCCCTTCCCCTATCGATTTACAGCAAGTCCTTTAAAAGTGAGAGATTGGGTATTTAACTTCTATGGTGAAGGGGAGGTAGGTGGCGGTGGTGGGAGGTGGAGGATGGTGGTACAATGGTGGCGGTGGTGGCGAGTGATTGGTCAGAGATGGGAGAAGTTTAGAGGTGAGTTTAATAGTTGTGGTGGGTCCCACTTACATAAATTCTAATTTAATAAATTTATTTTAAAAAGATGTGCATTTTGGTCATTTTAGAAAGTTTAACGGAAAAATATAACGGTCATCCATGACGGGGGACCATTTGTGTTACGTTTTAACAAATGTTTGGCCCGACCTTGTAGTTTTTCAAACCTGAGGATCAAAAGTGAAAACAGGTTTAACCAGAAGGACATTTCATGTAATTAACTTGCTGATTTTTGTAACTTTGGGGAATGGTCCATGTCATATTAATTATAAGTGACTAAACGAGTATTCAAAATTACTAATCAAACAAGTATAATATTATTTGTGTAAGATAATATATAATTTAAAATATTAAATCATAGAAATAATAAAATATATACTATTATATATAAGATTCTTACAATAAGCATACCTAAAACGAGTTGATCTAAAGCTTGTATTATTTGTATATAATTCACAAGTCAAACTTGCGTTTCCTTACACTAAACAAACTAGGGGTTTTCAAAGTCGCGTGTTGCTCGATTTTTAAATAACCAATAATGGAGAGGGTATTTTGTTGTCCACCCAAAGGGGAGGCGGAGCGACAATTAGGGGCAACGATAACGGCACAAAACGGCTCTACCCCCCCAAAGGGGAGGCGGACCGACAATTAGGGGCAACACCATCGACATCGCCAGTTCACCGGCACAAAACACATCAGATTGTCAATCTCAACCAAAAAAAGAGGTCGATGCTACAATCAGCCACATCGTTGTCACCACCACCATTATTGCCATGATGAACAACATACCCGAAGCCCGGATATGGACAACAGTAGCATCACAAACCGCGACAACAAGAACGAAGAAGACAACCTCCCTCTAAGCAACACCGATCAGAAACCCATCTCAAAACCATCGCCGCTGGCACCTCAAAAGAATCGGTTCTCTCTCTCTCTCTCTCTCTCTCTCTCTCTCTTTCTCACTTCTAAAGAATCGGTTTCTCTCTCTATTCCTAAACACCAACCCGCACAAATACCACAAAAGCAAAGAACCAACTTTAAATACTCAAGGATGCAATGGAAACTTGTACCAAACGCATAAATGATTGTACCCTTTAGTATTCATTACATTGAACTATTAACATAGTATTAATAAGCTCATGAATAGCCAAGCTCAGGCTCTACTTACTTACAACCTCATTTTTAATGATCTTTTCACTTTTGATTGATCTACATATATATAGCATGATATATACGAAGGCAAAGTAAAATAAATTTTATTAAAAGAGTAATTTTCGGTTTTAGTCCCTGTAATTTAACCATTTGAGTTCAAAAATAAATCTTTGATTATATCATGCCCTGTGGTTTTATTTTTGTAATGATTTTGGTCCCCGACACTAACTCTGTTAGTTTTTACAATTAAATGTAAGGGTACTTTGGTCATTTTATATTTGAGGACTAGTTATGTAAATTATATTAGATTAGGATCATTGTTGTAATTTTTTAAAACAATAAAAAATAAAAAAACAAAACCTAAATCTAATCTAACTAGTAACTACACATCTCTAGATCTCCTAATCCACCCACCCCACCCTACCACTAGATCGTAGAGAGCGAACATCTGCCGCAAGTGTGGCGATGTCGAAGGTGGTGGCGGTGGCGCAGATGGTGGGGGCGGTGGTTGTTCGAAGATGAGGAAAAAGACATTAGGTATTGTTGTTGTCCGGCGATATGGGTTGTTCGAAAATGAGGAAGAAAATGATGGTGATTGTGGTTGTCCGGTGGTGGAGCAAGGTGTGCGGCTATGGTTGTTCGGCGGTGGTGCCGACAGTGAAGATGGTGAATGAGGTGGGCAAAAAAACCGATTCGAGAATTGGTTTGGGCAAAAAAACCAGAACCGATTTCTGGCCCAAACCGGTTTGGCCCAAACCGGTCCCGACCCGGTCTGAACCGCCGGTTCCTCAATAGGTTTGAGGTTTCATGTGTTGAAACCGGTTTCAAACCGGCCTGGTTTTCAAACCGGTTCCCAAACCGATCCCAAACCGGTTCCCAACCCCAAACCAGTTCATCAAACAGGTTTTTAAAAAGTAGCCGTTATAAAACGGCTATATAACCGTTATATAGCCGTTTATGACCTTTTTGTGTTTTTTTACCATTATACCCCCATTAAGCTAGTATAAATATGTATTGGATGTTTTGGTTGAACCACAACAAGTTAAAACACTCTCTACTCTCAAAAAACGCTCTCTATTCTCAAATACGCTCAATACTTTCGTTCAATTCAAAAAATACTCTCAATACTCTCGTTCATTTCAAAATGGCTTCATCAAGTGCTCAATCATCCATTGGTTGTGATGCGTCTTCAAGCAACGTGGTGGTAGCAATCCTTCCTACGAATAGGAACCCCGAAATATGGTGCAATTACGATTGATGTCAAATGGCTAGCGGTTCAAACAAAGTTCGTTGCAAGCATTGTCATAAGTTTTTCAAAAAAGATGCAAATACAACTTTGAAAAACCACATTACGAATAAATATTGTAAGGCTTTGAAAGGTGAACCGTCTCAAAGTCAAGCTTCGATGACAAGCGAAGGGAATGTTTGGGCTTATGACATTGATGCGGTTCGTGAGCAAATGGCGCATTTTGTAATTCAAGAAAGTTTGTCATTCAAATATTTCGACAATGAACGTTTGACCAGGCTAATTCAACGAACTCTCCAACCGCGATACACACATGTAAGTCGTGCTACACTTAGAAGAGATTGCTTAAAATGTAGAAAAAAGCTAAAAATTAATTAATATCTTATTTTGAAAATTTACAAACCGGTGTTAACTTAACTAGTGACGTTTGGTCGACTCCGCACGGTTCACCGGACTCGTACATTTGTGTCACCTGTCACACCCAACCTTAACGGCGAAAACGTCGAGATGTGAGGGTTAAGATTGTTCTTGCCACACAACGCTAATTTAAAATGACAATATTATTAATTACCAAGATTCAAGACATACAATAAGGAAATACATTAGTTTCAAGTAAACAGGAATACAAAGCTCAAATAACGTTATGTGACCAATATGTCAATTTATTTTATTTCACTAGGTCCAAGTCCTAGATGTAATCAAGTCTTCAAGAGCAAGCTAAGCGGTATCAAGTCCTGAAACATGTTAAAAAATAATGTCAACAATATGTTGATGAGTTTCCATAGGTTTTCATACATAGATATACATCAAAGGTGGCAATTCATGTCATAGGTTATTGAATAAAGTAAATAAAGATGGATGAACAAATGTAACAATCAAACCTTGACAAATATGGCCATTACAAGATTAAACGATTAGCTAAGTGTATTTGGTTCCTATAGTGCTCAAGAATACGGCACTAGGAGCCGGCAATAACCTCGGCTTTAGCATCAAATAGGCTTGTCAGGCCCATAGATCTATGACGTTGCCAGACTAGCAATAGTTAATGATTGTATCTTACAAGGGTCATCACATGATAGTTACAAGATTTCAAATAACCATGATAAAATAAGATGAATTGCACAAGTGTTACAAGATTAAAAACATGGTTATAAGTGTGTTTATGATACGTTTAACATGTTTCACCCCAAAAGTGTGAAATAATATAAAAAGGGGTATGAAAACATACATGGATGATAAGGAGATCAAATAAGAAGGTCTTGTAAATAATGCTGAGGATTCGTTAACGTTCAACCTAAATGAACGTCATGTTAAGTTAATCACGATAGTTATGATGTTATATTTGTAAACCATTTAACCCATGATTTTTAAGTTATTATAAAGATAAAATTTATCATTATTTTGGTATTTAAATGATTTAAATAAGAATTTTAGTAATAATCACTATTAATAGAAGTTAGACGTTTATGATCAAATGGTTATTGTTTACTATTTAAATAAAATAGTAATTTGTAGATTTAAATGTTTTAAATAATTAGTTATAATGAGTGTACATTTTAAATATATATTTATTTTCATAAAATAAATATTAATACATTATAACTTTATTTTATAACATTAATGAATTTACTAAATTGAAATATTAAATAAGATTTATTTCAATTTGAAATTAAAGATAAGGGTATCTTTATAATAAATTTTTAAAATGTAAAAATGAAAGAAATAATAGTTTTCTTAATTGAGTTTTTTTTTAAGAAAATTTACAAGAAAATACTTTTATTAAATTTTTCTGATTAAAATGATTTTTATAAGTTTTAAAATAATAATAAAGTATTTTCTATATTTTTTTAAAGTCCAAAACACATTAAAAATAGATTTGCAGGTGCCCGGGTTTAAACCCTGGACCTCCTGTCCAACATCCAAGGGTTAAACCGATGGGCTAAAGCCCTATCCGGTGTTATAGAATAGAATTCATAGCTTAAAACCAATTTCTCAGCAAACTCCTAAATTCGTATGAACCCTAGGTTGAATCCAAACCCAAATTGATCACCCAAACCAAGTTAATAACCGAATTGATCATAGGGCTTTTGCTCCCTTGATTCAAACGGATGTGTGGATGTGTTTAATTTACCTGTTTTGCTCGTATTTTGTGAAACCTCAAGATGAACAGGCCGACGGTCGCGAAGTCGAATTTGGTGGGTGTGTGTGGGTTTTTTCGAGAAATTGAAGATTCAGGAGATTGAAAGAGGCTAAACCCCGACTTTCCCCTCTATTTAATCATTCTAATTTGAGCCGTTTCATGTTTAATGAGTTTGATTTAGGTTCGGGAGTTACAGGTGTAATTTGAGTGTAATAACCGTGTTTTCATTTGAAATTAAACCCAATAATGAATTCTCTTTGATTATACGAACGTGCCAACCCAATTAAATTTGTTGTTAATACGATTTAAGTGCAAAAACGGTTTTTGAGCTTCGATGGTGTTCGGTTTCGTGTTCTAATGTGCATTAAAACCCAAATTAACCGTAGCCTTGTGTTCGACCGAGTTCGCGAGAGGTTGGGGAATGTTCTGGTGTATTTAATTCGGAGTAAAAGTGATGATTCGGCCTCGCCAGATCTTGGCCGGAGTTGGTTGCCGGCAAATCGGGTTGGGGGGTTGGGTTTAAAGGAATTTACATTTCAGCCCTCTAGCTTGGGGTTTTGTTAATTACATTCCAAAGTTTAGATTGTTGTTTAAAATATATTACGATTTAGTCCCTGTGGTTTTTAACTTTTGTTATTTTATGCCCAAAATATAATTTACAAGTTTTTAAGATATTTTTCTTATATTACTTTTATTTATTAACAATGTTAACACTTATTAGAATTACTTATTATTATTATTATCATTATGGTTATCATTAATCATTTATTTAATTATAATTAAACTATAATGATTTCAAGGATTTACATATAAGTCCTCGTACTTGCATTAATAACAAAACGAATCCTTACAAGAGATAACGACAATTAACACACGTTAAATAAAAATACGAGAGGTCACATCACCGCCCATTGGGTTGAACCCGGTTCGTGGCAAATGATGAAACGTACGATTACATTTGAATTGTTTGATTATCCTCACACTGGGCAAAACATTTTTTATCTTATTGATAAAGTTATTAAAACGTATAAATTAGAAAACAAAATATTTTCTATATCTTTTGATAACGCGTCAAATAATACCCTTGCGATAGAACATCTAAAATTAAAATATAAACCAATTTGTGACGGTGTGTTTTTTCATAGTCGATGTGTTGCGCACATCATAAACTTAGCCGTTCAAGATGGTTTAAAAATTAATGAAACAGTAAAGGATAGTTTTAAAAGAATGTTACGTGATATTTTTAGCAGTAACCAAAGATATAGTAGGTATCGCAAGTTTTGTAAAGACGCAAATTTCAAATGTTTAGGTCCGAATTGGGACGTACCTACAAGATGGAATTCGACTTGTAACATGTTTGAAAAGGCTATTGACCAAAAAGAAAGTTTAATAGCCTTTCATAATGCTTTGGTGAGTCATGAAAAAGATTTAACTTACCATCCATCGGGTTGGGCTATTATTGAAGAAATAACCAAAATGTTTAATGTTTTTAAACCGCAACTACTTGTCTTTCTGGAGTTTATTATCCAAAGAGTCCATTAGTACTTCACCAAATTTACTTAAAGACTTCAAAATTAAATGAGTTGTCGTGTAGGGGTAGACCTTATTCGGATATGATACCACAAATGAAAGAAAAAATTAAAAAATATTTTAAAGAAATGTCTCCGGTTATTACATGTGCCGCTGTCTTAAACCCTTGTTTAAATACGTCAGGGGTTGAAACTTTACTTGATAAAATTACTTTTAATTTGGATTTAGAAGAAGAAAACCCATATTATGCTCAAAGTGCAAAAAATAATTTTAATACACATTTAGGCTAAATGTTTTATGTTTATTTAGCAAAATATGGTGAAACATCAAACATACATAAGTCTATACGGCATGCGGCACATGACGAAGGTTCAAGTAATCTAATGTTTGCTTTGTATAATACTTTAAGAGATGAATGCAATAAACGTCAACGTGGTAACACTCCGAGTAGTGAAATCGGGAGGTATAGTGGAACAGACTTTTTATCCACCATCACTCCACAAGATTTTAAAAATTTTGACTTGTTGACTTGGTAGAAAGTTAAGGAAGATTAATTTTAATCCTATCCACCATGGCCTGAGATTTACTAACCGTCCAAGCTTTCACGGTAGCTTCGGAATCTTCTTTTTCTGTTAGTGGCAGGATTATATCAATACGAAGAACCCGACTCACTCCCGAAGCAGTTGAAATGTGTATTTGCTTGAAGGATTATTTGGATGCAGCTGAAAAAATACAAGACAAATGCTCACTTGAAGGAGAATTAGAATATGAAACCGAAATATATGAAGATGAAATATATGAAGACGAAGTAGACGATGGATTGACACCCGGAATGACGATGATGAAGCGGCATATGACGAGTTCCTTCGTAATACCTCGGGTTCTGGTGGTGAAGAATAAAGTTTACGTCATTTGAATTGTTTATATGTTTTGAATAGTATCTTTATTTTACATTTTATGTAATCTTTGATAAAATAAATAATCATATTTAATTTTTCATGTATCATAAATCATAATTATATTTTTATTTAATGTTTTATGTTTTATTTTTTAATATTTATAATAATTTATATAAATGTGTAATCTTTGATAAAAATAAATAATCATATTTAATTTTTCATGTATCATAAATCATAGTTATATTTTTATTTAATGTTTTATGTTTTATATTTTAATATTTATAAATAATTTATATAAATGTGTAATCTTTGATAAAAATAAATAATGTTTTAGATCAATTGAACAAGTTTTGAATAATTTGATAAGTGTGAAAAACTTCTAAAATTTGGACAAGTGTTCAGGCGCATGAGCACTGTTTAGGCGCATGAGAACTGTGGGCGCATGAGCACTGTGGGCGCATGAGCACTGTGGGCGCATGAGCACTGTTTGGGCGCATGAGCACTGTTCAGACGCATCTGTCTGGGCGTTTCTTCTTTGGACTGTTGGGAGTTTGGAAAATTTAAATTAAAAAAAATGAAAACCCGAACCAGTTTGGGCCCGAACCGGTTTTCAAACTGGCCCGGACCGGTTCGATAGGTTTGAATATCCTAGCCCTGAAACCGGTTTAGGAACCGAACCGGTTGGGGTTCAACCGGTTGAAAATAAACCGGTTGAAACCGGACCGGTTTGAAACCGAACCGGGTTGGCCCCAAAAACCGGTTTGTACACCTCTAAATTCCGAATTCTCATCCATAGGTGGAAATTCTTCTATAACGGCATCAATTGGTTGTTTTGCTTAGAAAACTAAAGCAAGAAGGGATAAAGTTTACTTTGAGAAAAGAAGATGCTTGTTGCCACTAGATTAGTAAGTTTACCTCAAGAAAGGCGAAAACTTGACTATGACTAAGAAGATAGAAAGGGCTTTTCAGTAGTTTACCTCAATAAAGTTGCCACTTTATTAGTAAGTTTACCTCAAGAAAAGCTTTACTTCGTGATTGGCTGTGCTTTTCGAGCACTCGTCTACGAAAGCAAGCCCCTCTCTGGTGCATTGAATGCTTCCCGGACCTTCTCACATCTAAGCCCTATGGTTGTAAAGCTACAGCTCAACTCGTTCGAATAAGAATCTGCAATGACCTCTGCTGTCAATTTATTATTCATTCAGGTGATTGTGTAACTTAAGGTTTTTAGATTTATAGGGGTTTGGTTTTAGTATTTTATATTTGAAGTTTTCTTTTTAGAATTTATATTATATGTACTTTATATTATTTATGTATATTGCAAAAACAACCCATCAAGTTATTTATCTAGTTACAAAATAGTCCCTGTATGTAAAATAACCAAAGTACACTTAGATTTAACTGTAAAAATTAACAGAGTTAATGTCAGAGACCAAAACCGGTACAAAAATGAAACCACAAGGTATTATATGATCAAAGATTTATTTTTGGACTGAAGTAATTAAAATGGGTAAACCATAGGGACCAAAACCGAAATATACTCTTATTAAAAAGAAATCATTAGTTGTTGATAATTTGATTAGTAGAAAGATTCATTTTTAGTTTCTTGTTACGCATTTTAGCATTATTGATTATTTAATTATATTAGAGATAATTATATAAATGGTCAATGTGATTCAAACAGATTGCATGTTTGAGCATTTAAGGATTTAAGAGGGGTTTTCTAAAGGTTTTATTATGGATAGGAGATATGGGTTTGTTAGGGGTTGATCGGAAGGTGGAAACCACCTAGAAACCTACTCAAAAGAAAATTCAACTTCCTGTCATCTTAGCATTATTGAATTTTCTTAAAAATATAATGACATATTGGCTTTAATATCATAAAAGTTTGTATTTAAACTGTGTTATGGTGAGATTCACTACCATGTTAGCACCGCATAACAAGCTTCTCACCCACTAAAGCCGTAGAATTGTGAATGTAATCCCACTCATCATTTATAAAGATTTTAACAAAATTATTATTTTTAATTTTTAAAACAATTATGAATAAATAGAAATGCAATATAATTTGACATTACATGATTAAAAAAGTATTACATAATAAAACAAACATCATATAAAGGAACCCTCGTCAATATGTTCAATTAAATTTGCTAGAAGGTTGTTTACATTTCTCGGTTGCGTAATCCCAGATAATTTGCTTATTTTTTTGTTGGCCAGAAATTTGTTCAAATGTAGGTTTGATATCATCATTGAAATACCGCACGACCTTCGTACTCCAAAATCATGTTATGTAATTTCTGTTCCTTACTCTTTTACCATCCAACGTCATGCTAGATTTCTCAATATATGCTAACGCTTCTTTAAAACGCGAATGTCCGTTCCAAATCTTTCTTGTTGAGTTTTGTGCTAATTTGAGTTTCTCATTTCTCATCCACCGGACATGTAAAGTAACTACCTGATACATAGTAACCCGAAAAGATTCCAACAGCAAGATAATACATGTTGTACTCCACTCCTCTAAGTATAAACAAGGACTTGGATGCAACTCCATTTATAACGCCATTAAAAAAGTGCGGCTAACTAATCATTGTTGGAAATCGACAACACCAAAAACACACGCCGAATCCACATATCATGTCAAGCCATGCCTTCTAGCATTATTATTAGGTGTAAATGACCTCACATGTGTGGACCACGAGACGTAGTAGGAAAATTAGCTCATACCTAATGCATGCGAATATGCGATCAATGCTACAGGGAAAGCCATGTTTAGCTTCGTGGGCCTCATGTTGTTGAATGTCACTCCACGTAGGTTATCGTAAACATTTCTTGTCGTTAAGCTTAATTACACCTTTATAGAATTGTACATATTTTCCTGTAAAATTTTGCAGACATAAAATATTCATCCACGAGTCACCAGAGGTGTTGATGATTTAAGAATGTATACTTTTATTATAATGGGTAAATCCTCATTCACCTTTCATATCAAAGTCCGCCGCATATAAAATCAAAAGTTCAGATGGCAATGTCGTTAAGCATTCATAGGAATAGTCTACAAATAGTTGGGACCCCTTTGAAAACAATGCCTGAACATTTTGTCAGTGTATGTATGATTATTAGGAAGGTAGTCACATAGGAAATTAGTGTTTATAACTTCATGATCCCGGTTTAAGCAAAAACTTCTTCGTTGTTGAACTTATGCTACTTATACATGTTGGGCCGCAACTACGATTGTTGTCACCAAAATTTCATCGGAGTATGATGATGAAGATGAATCCATACATAATTTTTTTGTTGAAGATACTAGAATTCTAGTATGAGAGCGACTAAATCAGTGTGGGAAAAAAAATTGGTTGTGTATTTATAGTGTGAATTTTGGAAAAATTAACTAATTTTATTAGAAAAACCAACGGCTACTTTCCTCTTCACACGCTAGCGAGAAATCTCACACAAGACCAATCACGCGGCCCTCTGGTGTGGTGCTCATGTGTGGTCCACCTCTCACGCATGTCTCTCCCACAACATCATATGCTTCATAAGGTAAGATATGATACAAAATAAATAGTGATGAAAACACTACTAACCCCAAATTCTAGAACCCATTTTGATAATGACAAACTTACTACGCGTCAAACAAATATATACAATAGAATAATGCATATCTATATAATTTAGTATTTTTATTAACGAAGTGTACCTATATATGATCTTCAGTTTTGAAAGACTGAGGTTTGTTTCCATTTCCCCATTGATAAATCAACCTCAAAAATCATGTTTTATGATGAGGAAGGTGTCATCTGCTCCTCAACATCTTGCAAGAGAGGAACCTGCTCATCCAGCATCTTTGAACCTGCCACGATCTTTTCTTCTTCGGCTTTTCCCCACATCACACTATAAAACCCAATCACTACAACAATGGATCCCAACAAACTGCACATGAATTATTCTCAGGTTTCAAATAACTAATGTGATGTGAGATAAACATAAACACTAAAGGTAAACATTTAACATCTTCACCTTCCGAGATAGAAACCATCGCCTAAGAAGATGACACCAATGACAGTTGAAATAACAATTCCCACGGGATGAAACATAGCAACAAAAAGCGGTCCCCTCCTTCGTACACACCATGCTTGAACTGTGACTTGAAAAGCAGACCCGAAAACTCCCTATATAGTTCCACAAACAACACATTAATACTAACAATGATCATAAATGAAGAATATAAATATGTGACACCACTACTATTATGACTTTGAACACTTGGTTTTAAAGGCATGAGACGCTCTTAGACTTTGAGGCCAATAAAGCCAGGGCACGAGGCAAGGCAAGAGCTTCATGTATGTGAGGCATTGCTCTATGTACAACCAAATAAACTCTATATACAGCCAATAGTTGTATCTCTCATCTCTTTTACATATTAGCCTTGTTATCAAGTAAACTATTCATAATCTTTCATCCTTTAGGTAGTTTTTAATACCACTATATCAATCTCCTACGGGTCCTAAATCTTTTCACCCTAAGGCTTTTCTCATATGGCCTTGCACCTTAGGCGCGCATTTCTGAAACAAGATTGAGCATAAATACTTACTGAGTAGATGATGGAAAGCAGCCTCTTCTTAGGTTGTAAACTATAACTACTCAGGTCATCTTCAACAATCAAAGAAGTTAGACCAGATAAAATGGTGCAGACAAAGCAGTATGCAAAAATTACAATCATCTCTGCAGGGTATTTCTTAAGGACAATTGCCTAAAACATCAAAAAAAAAGGAGTTAGCTAGCATTTGTTAATATGCAAACGATCATCAGCCATCGCTGTACCATACTACCTGTGCAATTATATACATAGAAGAAAAAACACCATCAATTGCTAAAAAGATTCCTCCAAGCACCCAGTTTGATGGTTGCCCGATTAGAGAAAATGATAGGATTTGTGGGCCTTGATAAAGAGTCACCATTATAGCTCCTGCAACCGAGACTAGAGTGCCGATGAATTTCACCTGTGTCACTGAGCTTCCAAACTTGACCGTTTCCATCCTAAAACCACCAATTCAGATCATTTCAAACTCGGTGGTTAAAAATTCATGCCATACTTTTTAGCAGTGTTGTGAAGCGCAGTACCTACATATGATGGCAAGTATGAAAGTAAAACCTGGTATGAGGTTGAGCAATGTTGTTGCTAGAGTAGCAGAGGAGTATGAGATACCGGTGTAACCAAATATCTGTGCCAAGTAACTGCAGAGACATCAAGAACTTATACGAGCTTAAAACATATGTGCATATGCAGAAAGAGAAGATTCACATCATCACTGCAGGATATTGCTTAATGTCACATGCCTGAAGCATTAAACATCACCTAGTAAGAAATTGAGGTCTAATTTCGATTTAAGCTGGGATTCGAGCAGATTAGGTTCGGATATGAGAAAATTAGGGTTCTAATTCCAAAAACACTAGCTCCGATGAATCAACGGATGCGTTTCTGATTTCGAAATTGTAACAATCGAATAGGATGAGGAGATTTCAGATCACATACCCTAGGAGGCCGATGATGAAAAATCCACAGACGACGATGAAGCTAAGCGGAGGACGATTGAGAGATCTGCAGGGAAGAGATAGAGATAGAGATAGAGATAGATATAATGGGAGTAAGTAGTGGAAAATTGGTGAAGATTACCTGGTGTGGAAGATGATGGAAAGAGGAAGAAGGAGGAGAGAAGCGAGGGCGTTGGAGTAGAAGACGAAGGAATAGTTGGACATGCCGTCTGCAATGGCGGACTTGCTGACTATCATCAGTAACACCTGTGCAGTCTGGGCTGCCACCATGCCTGCATATTCCTTCATCTCTCTCCACCAGCCACCAGCCGCCAGGAGACAGGAATAAGTTAGTACTTAGTAGTGACTAAAGTACTGTTTTAACTGACAGGATACAACCGGTAGAGCTATGTGATACGGTCCGGTCATGTATATTTAGGGAGGAGGGGGCAATTCATGAAGTGATCCATCAATCACAAACAGTCACATTATAAATACTCTAAACTAAACTACACTGAAACATTCAAAAAAACTGAAAATACAATCCTAAATTAACCTGTAATTTTTATATTTTACATTTAAATAATTTAAAAAAAATTAACTTTTATTAAAAATTAAAAGTTATATAATTAAAATAAAACATTACATAATTAAAAATAAAAATAGTACATAATTAAAACTAAAACATTACAAATATTAAAATTAACCTATTCCTCGTTCGAAGCGAGGTACGCTAGATCTAAAATTGAAAGATGTTCGACAAGATGTTTCATAAAATATAAACTGCTATCAGTCGAATTCAACAAATTCAACGAATCCAAATCGTTTTCGTGAATGTATAAATTTGAAAACTCATCAGACATTGTTGTGTTTGTGTAATTGTTGTGTGTTGTATGATTTTGTTTGAGTTTGTGTAAATAATAGTGTGTATATTGTGTTTGTGTTTGTGTAAATATATGTGTGTTTGTGTAGATAATATTGTGTATGTGTGTGAGTATTTATAGTGTTAAAATAATTTTTCTTTTTTATATTGGAGGGCGCCTCCAACGGATATCTTCAACGACTATAGAGTCGTTCTTCTTCGGTTTTTTCTTCGGCAAATGGTACCCGTCAGGGTACCCGCAAGGGTGGCGGCGGTGTACCCGAGTGGGTACCCCCCTACCCGAGCAGGTACCCGAGGGCGCCCCCTCCTCCCTTAGGCCATTTCTAAAATATCAATCAGTTAGGTCATTTTCTGGTCAAACCAGCACACAGTGACCAGAGGTTGGACCGGAATTTTTAAGAGAGTATTCAAGGTCGGCTAACGTTTTTTGTGGCATCAATCGAACTAAAATATTAATGTCTTTTGCAAAAATGCAATCTAAATATAAGCAAGCTAATCAAATTCAATTGAAAAAAAAAATAAATCAAAGAAATTTTGGTATACTAACCTTGAACTTTTGATTGTTAATTTCTTAAAAAAAAGATGAAAAAGGGCTAGCCAATGTCGATCATCAAAATTTTAATCGGTACTCAACTCTCAAGTGTTATTCCTGTTTTAAAATTTCATTTGCTCATATAATATCAAAACCCCTTATATATATTTTTAATAAAATGAAGGCTCTTATTATTTGAGGGCCCCAAGCCCAACACGTCACAAATTACATTATAGTTCCGGCCCTGAGAGTATTAGAGCATTCATATCTTATTTTTTTATATATTTATGTCTGTTCTTTATTTTTTTATATTATAAAAATAGTTGTGAGTAAAAATAGAAAAAATATAATGATAGAAGTATAAAAATATTATTTAACTAAAAAAGAAAAATAGTAATTTTTAATGTAATTATAGAAATGAAATTGAAGAATAAGATGTGAATGCTCTTATTAAACCAGGTTTCGTATTTGACCTGTCCATGTCAAGTTATGACTATTAAGCTAAGCTTCATATCATCTTTAGCAACGGTTTAGTAATCAAACTGTCATTGAACCAACCATTTCACTAGATCTATTGATTAGACCTGTTTTAAAAACCGAATGATGACAACAAAAAAGTAAATATATAAAATTATAATACGTGGTTTGACTTGTCACATACATATAAGAGAGTATCTGACCACTTTTCGTATTTGAACGATTCTTTTGAAGTCAACACTATTAATCCAAGCTTTATACCATCTTACGGTTTGATAATCAGATCATCATTGAACCAACTATTTTACCGATTCATCATATGGACCGGTTTCAAAAACCGAATGACTTTATCAAAATTTTAAAAAACTAATGACATAAGTAATTTGAAACAAAATATGAAACCAGTTTATCTTTTTATATGGATTTGTAGCCCTAACAACATGTGAAACTTGTAACAAATAAAATATAAAATAATTTAGAACCAATAGGAAATAATATAAAGATAATTTAAAAATCCGGTCAACGGTTGCTTCATTTGGCCCGATTGACGCCACAACCGACCCACAGAAATAAAAAAAAAGGCTCAAGGTGCTCAATCATACCAATGAGTAGACGGTTAATTCTGTTATAGTACCAAAACATTGACCTTTAGCATAAAGGACTTAGGTCCTTTACAATATTCTCTTTGTATTGAATTGTTGAGATCTCTGTTAAAAATTGTCAATCTTATTACAAAACCTTCAAGAACAAATATACAAGTTCACTAATCAAGACCCATAACTGTGAAAAACAACTTTGAGCAATAAGAATGTAAACAAAACCCACAACACTTAATACAATGACTTACATGAACAGAACAACCATTAAGACAACCGAAAGATTCATCAAAACAAATGATGAAACCCTAAAGCAGACAAAGAAGATGACTATGTGAAGGAGAACTCTAGAAAAATTAAATAGAATGAAAACTTTTAGGGTTTTGAATATAATCTTCAGCCCAAGACCCAAGCTTTCTTTAGCCCAATAACAGCTCCAGCCCATTACAAATATGAAAAGAGAACAAAATAAACTAAATTATAATATGTTTACTCGAATACCTTGAATTGAAATAGTAATATTTTTCAACATCCTCTTATGCTTTGGCAATGTCTCATGGCAAGTATGCTTAAAACAATAATCATTCCACTGATCGTAACCCGCTATCTAACGATAGAACTCTAGTGGCTAATTACTATAGCTAATCGTCATTAAGAAGCTCACTGCATGCATTGTCTAATGTGCAGCTGCACTGCAACGAACCATCTACACAAGATGCGAGTCATGGTCCAACAATGCTTGGTCAACTGTAACAAAAAGTAGCGCCACATGCATTGCATTAGTAAAGATAGTTAACATAAATCCAATTCTCAGACTCAAGTTGTATACTAATGTTCTTGAAAATCCTATTAAAATAAGTTATTGGTACAACTATTGATTGGTCACCCAAATAGACATGAAAGATTAGTGATATTTTATCAACCAACTGAACAGTTCACTGTTCACTTTAGTACATATACGCATGCATGTTAATAAGTTCTGGTGTTTAATCATGTGTCTTCTTCTATAGCCAAGAATATAAAAAAGATAAACTTCACATAAACATCTAAACTTTACAAACAATGGATCTCTACAACATGTAGATTGTGAGTTCAAACCACTCTGAAGACGTCAATAAATCATTTTTTGACGCTGAGAAAATTAAAATCATGAATTTGAGGGGAAAAAACTTCAAATTCAAAATTAGGCCGGCTCCAGTCGAGTGAATTTGTATCATTACACCATTTTCTTCCGTATATTAAAATCCGGTAACTCTAAACCGATGAAAAGTTATATATGCTCATTTTTAGTTATGTTTGGGTCATTTTCTAATCCATTTGTTTTTATCTAATTGCTTCAAGTATGAGTATGTTAATTATATTCTTCTGTATTATTGAAGAAGACTAGGATCTAAAGTTATCATTTATAATTTTTTTTCTCAAGGCATGCAAGATGAGCAAATTACATTTGCTTTGAGAGAGACTCTTGGATAGTGATTTCACAAATATTATTTCCTCGTAGTTTGCTGGAAAAATTCATCATCAAATTCAATTCATGAAATATTTTTTATGATCATCTGGTTTAGTGTTTGCTTATATGATACACTGAATCAAATTTATACGAATCAGTATATAATTAAACTTATATATTAAATGAGCTTAAATCCTCTCACATCTAAAGCTAGCGGTTTACCGATATATAGTTAGTCAAATTGATTGAACCATCTTTTTCAACAACCAAATTAACCATACCATTTATAAATGAAATCTATCACTTGGAGTGAAAAAGAAAAAGGAAACTGTTATACGTATGGTTTTAGTTCATAACCAAACGTAGTGATACCATTTATGTAGTTGTTGACATGATACGATAAATTAGTTAGGATACATGATGTCCATAATACATCATCTTGTTAATATGATATACACCAGTACATGTCAATGAGATTGGCATGATGCAAATTAAAATTTTAATTATTTCATTTCGTTTTCTAATTAAATTACAAACAACATGCATAGACTATAACCACTAGCATAGCCTAGTGGCGTGACGAATGTGCATGTTTTTCTATTTTTGAGGTGATAGGTTTAATAATCACTTGAAACATGTAAAATAGATTTAATTTAAAGTATGATAGAAGTAGATTATGACCGTTCAAAAAAACCTGATTCATTGACTAATGTGTTTGCGGCTCTTAAAAAATATTAGTAATCACGATGTTGCGGACTATGTGGTATTCGACATGCGCGGCAACATACTCAAACAAAGAAAAAATATTTCATTTACGTTAGAAAACTAAATATAAATATAAAAATACCAACCAGTACGATGTTATGTATCGTTTGGAGAGCTACGCTTATTGATCAGATTCATATACATGTTGCCTTTTACTAAATTTTCAAACTATATTATTTACAGGGCCGATCCGAGAATTCCCAAAAGATCTTGGGCTCGAGGCGAGAACTAAAAATGGGCCCATGTAATATGACGTATAAAAAAATTATAAACCGAATAACTTATATATAAAAAATTTATAATATGACAATTATTATAACAATAAACAACACGAAAGTATTGTATCAAAATAATCTAATTTACTTACTTAAACGAATCAGGAAGTTCTCTTAGGGGGTGTTTGCTTTTCCAGAAAAGTTCTTCCTGATTTTTTTTGTTTGCGCCACGCAGACCACGCGCAAACGTTGAGGTCTGCAGAGTTTGTTTTTTGAAAGACTTTTCATTAAAAAAAGGTCTGTGCGAGGTCTGCATGGTGCAGACTTGGCACAACCACTTCTAAAGTCTGCAGAGGATTAAACACCATCACCCACCACCACCCATGTCCACCACCACCACCACCGTCCTCCACCACCACCACCGTCCGCCTCCACCACCGTCCGCCTCCACCCACCGTCCGCCACCACCACCACCTACCGTCCGCCACCACCACCACCCACCGTCCACCACTACCCACCATCTACCATTACCACCACCATCCAACACCGTCGTATACCACCATCAATTATTTTGGCAGTCTACAGATGTTAAAAAACAGACACTCTTCTTGTTGCAGACTGCAAAGGTTTTGTAAGGTAATATCAGAAGATTATAAGCCTGATACAACCAAAGAAGCCAAAACAACCAAGAGTTTTCCTGCATGCATGCACTGAAGGTACAAGGAAGAAGTTGCTGCGGAAGTTTTACACTCTCCACAGAAAATACTCTAAGTGTAAAATCTTTCGAAGCCAAAGATGAAGTCTTCTGAAGCTTCAGAGACAAAGTCTTCCGAAGCCATTTTGTTGTGAAGATTGATTTTTTTCAAAGACAGAGAAAACATGCTTTCTCTGATCTACTTTACAGAAAGCTGACACACTTTCCGCTGCAACTCTGAAGACTCACCAACTTGTATGAGTTGGTGAAAAGTCCATGTGTTTGTAAACAGTAGAATAAGGTCTTTGTCTGTAACTTCCTACTTTTGTACCTGTAAACCTTTTTAAAATAGAAAGGGATGTGAGCTATGACATGTCATAGTCACTAGTCAAAAGACAATCTGTCTTTTGACTCTACATTGATCTTGTTGTCTAGATTAGTGTTTTCAACTGTTTTTCTAAGTATTGACGGTTATAGGATGTAGTATAAAGTGTCCCAGGTCTTTGTAATTCGAATATGCTTTATTAACACTTGTAATAGAACTTGAGAGCAATACAGCATCCTTGAAAACCATACTTGTTTGTTCTTGTTTTTAGTTCTGTCTCACTAATTACTTGTGTTCTTAGTATCATCATACTCATACCCAGTTCCCCATTTGAATTGTTAAGTGTTCTAAACCTTTCCTCATTGTGAGACTGATTGTATTGACCACCCTTCACATGGTCCTGCAGGTTTGGTCCACCTCTTCTCCTGCAGATGTCTGCAGATGTGGTCCGCAGACATTTTGCTACAGAAAAAACAAACAGCACCTTAACATTTTTGAAAACAAAGTTCTCGATCAAGTTTTAATATAAAATTGAGTTTACATCGGGTAAATGGTATTGGACGTAACTATTTAAAACGTTAATAAGCTTAAGTTAAGGTTTAATATGTTAAAATAATTAAAATATTAGTGGGTTTTTTAATGGTTTTATTAATAATTTATAGTTTTTTTTAAAATAATGTAATATATATATATATATATATATATATATATATATATATATATATATATATATATATATATATATATATATATAATTTTAAAAATTCCGCACCCGTGAGGAGATCGGGCTCTGAACGGTCGCCCACCCCGCCCCCCTCAGGGCCGGCCCTGATTATTTATAACAATATTAGATTTAATTATACAAAAGATAATACGATATATTATTTATATTATGATATATGCAGAAACAAGTAACAACACAATATTCCTCAATATGAAATTTTCAATTATTTTACTTATCATCAATTATTATTTCTTTATATAACAAAGGAATGCTAGCTACCGCAAAATGCATGTTTTTATTAATTAATACAAATAAAAGAAAAGACACCGAAATTCTTTTCCACTGTATTTAAGGACACTATTTTTTGGTAATTCTAAGTGATTAATTAACATTCTAGATTTGTCGAAAGTCAATTTTAGAGTTTATTAAATACCAAACGCTACAATGTGGATTTGTTTAGTCAATTAGTGCCCTTAGCTTGGTGTTGAACATTCCACTTATTTGACTTCATGAGTTTATTTATAGTATAGCATTCATGATCATCAATTTTAATTTGAGATGGGGAAGATGATTTATTTTCCCTTTTGATCATTTCAATCTAGAATTTATCATTTTGTTACATTTATTGTGTTATCGTACAATGATAAGATATATTTGATCTTCAATTAACCCTTGTCTACCTAGAGAACCTCAGTTTCTAACACAATAGAATTTAGAAACCGACCAACAAAGGTTCTTTTTTTCCGGGTTTCGTCTTAAACACAAACATGATCAATTATTCAAGGAAGCAATGTAATCATTTCATCCCTCGTTTCTAAGTACATGAATAAAAGCTGAAAGATAAAAAGGACCCATTTTCTTCACATGTGCTTGAATTTTATAAGGAAATATGAAGCTATTTACCTTTCACTAAAATCAAGTTGTAAAACATATATGATACCCTATTACCCTCCCAAAAGGTACAAAGACTCATTTATTGTGGTAAAATAAAACATTAGATTTTCAATTGTGATTTGTCATTTGTTCAATGAAAGAAAGAAACAAAACTCATTTCATTTGTGACTTGTACAAAGGAGAAAGAAACAAAGCTCATTTAATAACAAGAGACAAGAAACCAACTCAAAAGAGGACCATGTTCCTTCAATTCTCCTTTCTTCTGGTTACTAGAAAACCAGAATGTTTTTTTAAAACCTAACTTGTTTTTTCCATTAAATAAGATTCAAAATTACATATGATATGCATACACACATATGTATATGTATACTTCGGTTTTGAAATAGACATCAAAACCGGAATCAAACTCAATACATTTGGAATGTCATCTTGTACATTGTATCTTGTTGGGAAGCTTCATAAGCATAATTTATTTAGATCAAGATGTACATATGTACTTCTACCAACTTATTTGATTCTTTATCCTAAAACATAAAAAAAGAAAACTAAATACTCAAGTCTTTAATGGTGGCATTGTTATATAAGGGGGAAGAATGTGTAGATAACCATTTTAAAAATACAAAAATCATCAAATAAAAGGGACAATATACCTACTTAGAAGACTATGTCCCTTAACTCCAATCCTGTTTGGTTGAGTGGTTTTAACAAGAACTTAGAATTATAAATACTAGGCGAGGACAATCAAGACCTAATTCATGTTGTCCCCACAATAACAGAATATGTTCACACACATATTACTACAGAAGATTGAGGTGGACCTCTAATTCTCATGTATTACATTTGAGCCCTTAAACTTTATTAACTACACCATGAGACCCTCTTGACATCAAGTATTTAAGTTTGGCATAGACCGATTCTTCGATGAAGGATCAAAGAAATTTATGACTGTCCTTATACGTCTCTGTCAAGGATGCCAAGTTGACCCTAATGTGTCCAACCACTTGTTCCATTCTTGAATTTGGCTTTAAAGTTTGTAAACAGGTATTTAATCACAATAAATGTTTGACATTTGATATAATAACTTTGTGTGGTTTGACACGTTACAAAGATGCAACTATACAAAGAATTCTATAGAAAAATAACTGAAAAATATTCTTTTGAGAGTGATAGTTTTGTCTTGTAGTTATGTCATTTTTGACCTTGATTTTGATTCTGTGGTATTTTTTTTTCCAACACTTGCACGACACTAGTTATAATTATAAATCTATTAAAATATATGCTTTCAAGTATGTAAAACGATCTATATTACATCACTATTGGTTAAATATCGTGATTAAATCTCTTATGCCATCGAATGATATAAATATCTTTATTTCTTTAGGTATTCGTAATCGTAATTCTCGTCCACATGTGATAACTTTTTTCCAAGGAAGTAATTAGGCTCTACAAATGAAGGTCCTTGGTGTATAGGTGTATTGCTGAGTTCTTGGACCACCATTTTGCTACTGATATTTAAAATATAATTTAAGAAAAAGAAAAGTTGATAAGCATTGAATTTATTAAACTTTAGGGAGTGAAGTGCAATTCATATAATAGTAGTAGTTTGCACATTCCCTGGTTGTACCAAGTGAAGACCTCCATACATTATTGTCCCACCAAGGGTACAACGCATTAAAAGAAATATATAATAATATTAGAAAAGGAAAATGAAATTGCATATGGATGATTGCCTTCCTTCGTGACCTTATGTAATAAGGGTCACAAGAAAAGGTAGGGATATGGTGTTATTGCAAGAATTTTATACTATCTTTTATTCTCTTTCATTTTACCACTAAATTATTATCAGTATTGTTGTGGTGGTTATAGTTGTTAGTGATGTTGTTGTTGGTACAAAGTGGTTTTATTGATTTGGGCTTTGAGTATATTAAATCTATATAAAAATAGACAAATTAGATAAAATCCAAACTATGATTATCGAATGATGATGTTACTTTTAACGAAGAACAAACTTAGTTTTATAATAATCATAAGTCTATACTAATAATCATAAGTCTATACTCGATCTACTATTGATTTTCATTTAAGAAATATTTGTTTTTTAGTTTCACTCATAATTATCTTTATGAGTAAAACAGAATGAAAATCAAGTTTAATTATATGATCATGAGAGTGGATTGCCCTTGAAAATGAGAGGGATTGTTATGAGCGTCATCGGTCAAATTGCCAGTGTCATTATCATTGGCTAATTATAGTTTGTTTTACTAAAATCCAATTTGCCTATTTAGATATAATTGAGCGAGTTAATATGGCTACGAAAATCTATATAGGTATATGTATACAATCTTAAAAAATAACTTTATTAGCTCTATCCCTTTTCCTTTATTCAAGAGCAAATTAGATATATAATAATCCTAGTTAAAGTTTCCATCATACTAATTAAATATGGCCGATAGTTATTTTATATAACAATATAGGCTAGGATTATAAAACGTTTTTGGGATATATCTTAATATAAGGCTATTAAACCAATGTATTATGAAGGGATTATTTTTGTATAACTTGTAGAATATTTCAAGTTCTAACATCTCACATACGGAAATATTATGTACTAGATTATGAAAAACATATTAGTTAAAAATTATCGTGTAAATAACTTATCGAAATTATTTTATTATAATTAAAAGTTGTTATTTAATAATGTTTTTCATAATTACTCTAATTACACTCATGTGAAAATAAATAGTTAATCAAATTGCATAATCTTTTTATTATTCTACATTATATGTTAACAAGAGTCAAAGATTTCACACAGTTTGTTGAGATTCTTGTTTGTCACTTAGGGTTCATTAGTCATAGTTTTTTCTAGGAACCATCACATATTAGTCTTCCTAGAAACCCTATCTACATAAATATTATGTTTAACAATTAGACATATTTGTTTATTATATTTGACTGGTGGGTTTGATAAGTTAAATTATCTAGTTTTTTTATTCTAGTTTTGCTACTTTTCTAAATAATCAATATATTGAAGGTATACATCAGTTAAACTAGACGTGATGACACACTTTCTATAGTTAGATTGTTTAAACTATTTGTGATGATAATGTTTCAATTAGTATCTTCTAGAATCTTGTTCATAACACAACATGTTAAAATGGAATGTTGTTTCATCATAGAGAAACTTGACATTATGATTGCTACCTACCATTTGTTTGATCAAATAATGATGTACTAATCAAAATATTATGTAGATGAATTTCATAACTATATCAACATGTTAGGCATGTAGGATCCTCTTATCACGACCAATTTAATACAGAGTGTAGAAGATTCTGTTAAACTAATATATAATTCAGTTTGAAAGAGATTAATGCTTACATATTTTACGGGATTCAAATAGGAGAGAAAATCACTCCTAATCAAGTTCACATTTTCCGTATCTAACATGAAACTATAATCAAGTTTCATAATACAAGGCGTTGTGTCATGGGCTGGAGAATGTGTAATATGAAGTTTATGATTAAATTTATTATCAAGTGTAATATGAAGTTTATACGATTGAGAATTTTCTTTCTTTTACAACAAAACCCAAGTTATGAGTATTAGTAATTAAATTATCGGTATGAATAATATGTATTTAATTATTATAATTCAGTTTTATGTATATATTGAAAATTGAACCTGTAGTGTTGAGGCAAGATTAATTAAATCACATTAGTGAATGATTAGCGTGTGGAGGTCCAAAAGAGTAAATCTTGACTCCGTCGACAACGCCGATGAAGTCCGTCCAAAACAGAGTGCCACGTGGGATTTCACCACCATCTACGGCCCTTGCCGGCAGCCGCTCCATTCTCTAGTTTACGTCATGTTGAAATAATCATCCTCTCATAATTTTTTTTCATTCAAGTTATTCTCCTGTTATTTAAATCAAACAACGTGATCTACTTTAACACTAACTAATTATATAATTACTAAGCACCTCCGAGATAGAAACTTTTTCAATTTACATCTACGCATTTTCACACTCCAGTTCAACTGGTATAATAAGATTTCTAGACCGAACAAATAACTAAACCAAACCGACTGAATTGGTTGGTCCGCAAACAGGCAAATATAAAGAATACTATATGATATAATTATAAGTCTATAATAGATGTGAGATAAAGAATAAATATAGAAGTAATACAACATATCTCAACTAATTTTTTTTAATTTTCTTAAAAGTTAAACTTAAATTTGCTTATAGAAGATTTTTTTCACGCTACTCCGACACACTCTAATAGCTTAAACGTAACATCAAAAAGAAAGGGACTATACGCATACTACCTATGTTACTATAATCAACTCCCTATTGATTTATTGTTATAAGGTCGAAAAGGAGAGCACGATTCATCGGTATACTTGTATGTTAACTGTATACGCCTGTATAAGGCTGCTAATGAGATAATATACGCCCATCATATACATGCTCTGACGATATACACTCGTATAACGTGTGACAGATGGATTAATACATCAAAACACTTGGGGGCTATTTGGTTCGCAAAATGTTTTGTGAAGAAATTAGAATTGAAATTGAATTGAATATTGTTAAAAATTATAAGGTGTTTGGTTCGTTAATTTTAAACATTCTATGGGTAAGTGAAAGAAATGTGAATCCAATAAATATAGGAAAATTTTCAAATTATAATTCATCCGTTAACCAACCAAACAAAATTTTAAATGGAAAACTTTCCAATTCCAATTCTAATTTCTGAAAATTTTGTGAATCAAATGAGGTTAGATTCAACCTAGTGACACACAATATGTATTTCAAGAATAATTTTAAATATCTCTATCTAAACTTGTATATATTATATGTCACAGGATCATACCTTTAAGAGTATTATGTATTTATGCATCTTTAAGTTTTAAACGAATATGATATTCTACATCTACTTGAAATTCTAAATTAAATAATTATTTTAATCATATAGACATGAGCAGAGGGTATTATATAAAGGTGGGGGGTAGGGAATGTCAAAGGGCCTATAAAGAAACCAATATTTCCTTCTCATCTTCCTAAATAATAATCCTCTCTACATTTCTTGAACATCAAATTAGAGATGGGGAATTGTCAGGCAGTAGATGCAGCTGCTTTAGTGATACAACATCCATCAGGGAAGATTGAAAGGATGTATTGGTCTGTAACTGCAGGTCAAATCATGAAGATGAATCCTGGACATTATGTTTCTCTCATAATACCATTACCTGGTTCAGAAGACCATGATGGTTCCGGGAACAAAACTGTCCGGTTCACCCGAGTTAAGCTTCTTCGGCCCACTGACATGCTTGTTCTTGGCCGGGCTTATCGCCTTGTTACATCTCATGGTCAGTTTGTTTAGTAGTTTTCAAAGTTTACTTGGTTTGTTATGTGTTCCCTTATCTCACCTTATCAATAGCTCTACTATAAGTGAGATAATACTGGGTATGTATGTTGTTCTATTGTTGGTGTTTGGTTTGTTACTTGTTCTCAAGTTGTTGAATGATTTCATTTTACAGAAGTTATGAAGGTCTTGAGAGCAAAGCGACAAGCAAAGATGAACAAGGAACGATCGGAAACAATGGTGGAAACAGAACATCATGGTGAGGAAGAAAGAACAGAATTGGAGGGTTCAAGCCAGGTGGATCTTCTTCATCTAATTACTTGTTACTAACTACTAATTAGCATTTAGCAATCCAAATATTAATTTGACTTCAAAAGTCAAAGATGAAGAGTATGCAGTACCTTATAAATTATACTCTGAAATTATCAGGTGCTGATCGCGCATGATAGAACAATCAGGCAAAGGTCTGGATCATTTTCAAAGCCAAAATCATGGCGTCCTTCGTTGCAGAGTATCTCTGAGGCTGCTAGTGCTAGTTGATAATTTTCAAGAAACATGCTTTGATCAACAGATTAAACAATACATCTGTATAGTTATGAACAACAAAGGATGAGCAACGACACTGACAAATTTTAAAGAAATATATGTTAGTGTGGAGTTAAAAGTTGCCTCCTTTTTGTTTTCTATAATTCACTGATATAAAAAATATGTAAACAAGAATAATCAATTTTAGCACTAGTGTTGTTGGGGTGATTTGGAGTTCCAAGCTTCCCAATCGTGATCGAGATAATTTTGAGCCCATAATAGTGATGCCCGGGCTGCCAAGTTGGCGCCCGGAAGCTTCTTTTGCTTGAGTTCAATTAACATGTTTGTGAATGGCTCCACCAATAATGTCCCTGGTCCTCCATATTCATTGTGTAGAAACTCACTGAATAACTGGTTGATTTCAAAAAGAAACAGAAAAGATGTCAAGGGCTGTTTAGTCTTTTTACCCTAGGTACAGATGCTAATGCACACGATACTACTGCTAAGCAGTTTTGGTTATATTTTGGATGATACGTAGGCATGGTTAAAAGATAGTTAAAGAATGTGTACACAGAAACAGGTCCATACAAGCTGTCATGAAAGCATTGATTTAATTCCTTTGGGAGGGTAGAAAAGTCATTTAACATCCAATCATTGATACATAATCAGGTGAAGGACAAATCATATGTTGTCTGCTATAGAATATTGAGTACATAGAAGGCCCTCATAGGCTCATAGAGAATATGTTGAATTGTTTGCAAAATTGGGTTGTTTGACAAATTGTTTTGCCCACCTGGTGTTCTTTTTTCGATTTATGTTTCTGGGCGCCATTCAAAATAAATAAGGTATTTTGGGGTCTCAAATATAAAAAAAAATACTAAACTTTAGATACAACTAAGTCGGTTTTCATAAAATTTATACCAAATTAGACAAAAAGAGTTAAACAAAACTATGTAGTTAGATCTTTTAAAATATTATTAGAGAAAAGCTAACATGAACACTGAAAAAGAAAAGGGAAGGAAAACTAAAATCCATAATGCGAATTCGCGGTCTTAGAAAACAAATTCAACTTTTCTTGTTTTCAAAAATTGAATTCGTTACTTTAAATAGCAAAGAACCTAGAAACGTAGCTCATAAAAAAAGCACGAGATGTACAAAACCATTTGTAAAACAACCCTTTCTCGCAAAATCTTTTATTCCACCAAGTATCCCATGACCTAGTGGTGGGTAAGGTGTTTACTGCTGGAAATGTGACGTGGGTTCAAATCCTATGCAAAGTATTTTGGGTGTTAAAACATTGTTTTTCAAAAGGAAAATGTATGAAGGGTGAGCCCTGAGGGTAATATGGTTCTGAATCTAAAAATATTCAAGCTGTCTATTCAGTTGAGCATTTCATCAAACACCTTGTGCTCATTCACAATGTAGCAAACCCTACCACACCATTATTCACAGTACGCACCAAGTATTTGCACGTTAATGGTTAATCGACATAACAAGTAATCAATCGCAAGAACCTTATCGAAACGAACTGCAAATTTCGAAGCATCGAAAGACCAAAAACGAAATTCAGAAGGTAAAAGGTACGATCATCGATCAAACACAACACAAAATCAAGAATTACCTCTGTGCAGGTGTCGAGAACTGCATCAAGATCACCTCCAAACGTCTCCCTTTCTGTCAACAGTTTCTTCTTGAGCTCTTGGCGGTACTTCTTCGTCTCCTGTCATCTCACACACAAAGGAAATTGAAGAGATTAGTGTGTGTTTTGTAGTTGTAACATGCTGGAGATGAATATATATTGTATAAAGAGAGTACGTGAACGGCGAACTCCGGAATTGGGTCGGGGTAGACGTACTTCTGAAGTGGGGTTGCTTTAAGAAGGAAGATAGATGATGTTTTCGACGGAAGACGCCGGAAAAAGCTGCCGGAGGTGATTACGGTAGCGAAATTTAAGGTCTTGACCGTCGTCGGAGCCAGTGAAGTTACGAGTCCGGTGGAAGAAAGAGAGATGATGGGAGTGTGAAAAACCGCCATTTTTGTTTATCAAATTATGAGAACCGGCTTTAAACTTTTAGAGTGTAAATTCATCAAGGTGTTTGTGAGCTGTTTGAAATTGGTTTAAAAAAACTTGAATTGGTGAATGATTTTGAGCCCGCTCAAGCCTGGTTTAAACCTTATTTGATAGGTTTCATGTTGTATTTTGATTGAGTTTCGGTAATGGATTTTGATTGTATTTTATATAATTAATGATAATTTTTAGTTAGTTAGGTCATTATGGTTTGACCCATGTCAGTATGTGACACGTTTGATGTCTAACTTTTAGAAGTTATTATAAGTTTGAGAGGTGTGATTTTAATTTTGCAACAATTTTGGGTCTAACGTTTATTTTTGTTAGCATTAGTAAAATAACCAAAATTCTCCACCCTTCTAATCCTCGACAGTCCTTAATTAGTTGCCCTCCCTCTGTCTCGTCACTACCTCTCGAACTTGTATGTCCTTCAATTTTAGGTTTGACCTACGTATTACAGATACCAAAAACAACTCCCTCTTTCTCTCTACTGTCCTTTGGTTTTCCGCTTTCCGGCGACTTCCCAAGCCTAGGAATCAAACACCAAATTAGAATGTACCATAAGGTATCTCTACCGCAGGAGAACCATGATTGTAGTTTCAAGCCATGCAGGGTTGGCCCGATGGGTAGGAGAGGCAACCGCTCAGGTCCAGTCACTCGAGGATAGAAACTGAGAAAACAATAAACATAGGGATAGAAACTAAAAGAAAAAACAATTAACATATATAAAGTCAAAACTGTCACTAAATAATTCATACGTTCAAAAATGCATACATAGAATAAAACAAACATGTGGACTCTCAAACTGTAGAAAGACTTCCAAAATTATAAGCTCTCATTTCTTGGATGTCACCAGACTTCAATCATACTGGTCAGCCTCTCCTGAAAATTTCAAATGAAGATAAACAACTTACGGATGTTAGAAAACTAATGAAACTGACCAAACCAAAACAAGTCGGCCAAACATAGCCGATTATGATCCAAATGTTTAAGTTCGCGATTCGGTTTTATGCTTTGACAATTTGGCTCAATTTGAACCTGAAACTAGCAATGTAAACCAAACAACCATTTAACCTTTATTGCTTGCTTGTATATACTTTTTTTCTTTTTAAAATATGTACTTATATTATAATCATATGATCTTTATCTTTATTACTTTTAAAAAAAATTCAACACAAGTTTTTGAAAGAAAAAAAAAAAATCAGTTCAGCCAAAACCAAACTGTTAAAACACTCAAGCTGGTAAAACCAGCTAATCCAACTAAAACCCGACAGTGAACAATCGTGGAAATAAAAAGTAACGACTTTTATGTATTAAAACACTTGCCTCAAATGTAAGCTTGACATTATCATCACCCTCATCACCGCCTACTGGTCTTCCGTTGGAACGTTTGCCAGAAAACAGATGTCTTGGTTTTAGATTGGGAATGACACGATCACCCTCACCCTTTCTGGCATCTTTGTTCCTCTTCTCGACAGATTTCTTACCCAGTTTGAAAGCCTTAATCTTTTGAGCAGAATCTTTAAAGCCCTCACCAGGAACCAACTCATGTGTTGGTGGTCTTGATCTTGACCTTGACCTGGACAATGACCGTACCCTCATCTTCTTATTCGAACCATCATTATCCACATCCATGTCATGATCAGCTGACCTCTCCCTCTTACGACCTCTAGACTTGCTTCTAACCCGTTCAATTGCTTTAGACGGGTCAAGTCCCAAAGATGACAGCTGTCGGCCCATTCTCTCAGAAGTGAACTTTTTGTCTTTATCGAATTTTCTTGGTACAACGGGTCGGCTTTCTGCAGTGCTTTTCTTGATCCTATGTTCTCTGATTAGTAAGCTTTTCTTTTTTCTGATTTCAGCAAGTTCCTTTTGTTGTTGTGGGGTCAAATCCTCTACATCCATCTCCACCTCATCATCTTCCTGTTCCTGCAGAAGTCCTTCTTCTTTCTCCAACTCTTCAAGTCTTTGTAAAATATCAGGATCAACAAAATCATACACGTTATGTCCATCAAGAATTTCTGGCATGTTATCTTCTTTCCACTCATCATTTGCAAGAAGATAATGTTTCTTTAAGCTAGCAGAATATACACCTGCACCTCCATTTTCTTCTTCAAGATCCTTTTCAAGCTTTCTCTTTTCCACAGCAGCAGCCTCTTTAGCTTTTGCTTCAAGAACAGCTTGTGGTATGCAAGGCGGTCTTTCTTTTTGGTCACGTGGTTTTGGAACAGCAACATGAAAACGGTTTAGACAGTCATTTATTTTTTTAGACTTCATTTTAATTTCAACCCTTTGATCTAGTAATCGTTCACAAGCAGCATTTTTGACAGCAATCACACCCTCTTCAGTCAACGTGCTCATTGTTAAAAGCACTTCAGCACCATCTCTAGGCTCCCCACCTTGACCAATTAAAGTCTTCATTGCTTCTGATTTCATTTCCTCAACCAGCTTCTTGTCATCCTCAGATATTCCTTCCAGTGACTGCAAATCAGTCTTGTTGCAGACTATAATCAGAGGTTTGTTCATAAACAAAGACTTGATACTGTGAAAAAGTGCAGATTGTTGGGCAATGGTGTACCCACAAGAACCAGAGATATCAAGAAAGAACAACACTGCAGCTCTTAGATGTGCCAATGCAGTTATACTACACATTTCAATAATATTACGATCTTCAAATGGCCTATCTAAAATCCCAGGAGTATCAATCACTTGATACCTCAAGTATCTATAATCTGTATGACCAACAAATAGCGACTTTGTGGTGAAAGCATATGGCTGGACATCAACATCCGCCCTGGTAATTTTATTGATAAATGAACTTTTCCCGACATTTGGATACCCACATATCAATATTGTCCTGGTGTTGGGGTCAATTGAAGGCAGTCTTGCCATGTGTTGTCTAATTTGTTCAAGATACACCAAACTAGGCCCAATTCTTTTGGTGACGGTACACATTCGACCAAGAGCAGCAACCTTTAGGGACTTGCACCTATAAAGCGAGTCACCATATTTCAATAATTTCACATAATCTTTGGCGATTTTCCCAATAAGATTCCTGGCAGTATTGATTTGACCAAGGGCGAGTTTGTAATGATCTTTATTATATAGAACATGAAGAAGATCACCATAGAAAGGATGGATATCATCAAGCCTAGGGAATTCCTCAATGATGGTAGAGAGTTTTTCATGAAAGTTCGTCTGTGTGTATTTTACTTTTCGCATGTAAAACTGACGTATTCGATTAATAGCATAGCCCTTGTGAACAACAGTAGGTGTTTGCCTCTGGGTCCTGCTGAGCACTATATCAACAAAATCCTTCCCCGTAGGTACTTTAGTAATTTTCTTGAAGTTATACTGCACCATAGCTGAAAATTTATGCCAAAAATCTGCAGCATGGAAGTTTCAATTTTAGAGAACTCAAAATACATAAATATGTTAACATAAAAATGGTAAAACTGAAAACAAAATAACCAATTACAAATGCCATAATAGAACCTAGTGATGACTAAATAGCTCCCCTTGAAAAGATAACATCCTCTGCCAGTGATGAATAAATAGATTCTAATGTTGATGAATGATAGAGCAATAAAAGCAACTTTCAAATGCATGATTACAAGTTTCAAAATCTAACACTAACTATTGTAAATCCTCATAATTTCTTAAACACCTATCAATGTCTTTTACAACGAAAAGGATGCCGTTGGGTAGTCATGCTTAGTATTGTTGAATCATAAAATTTTTGAGGCGTTCCATTCTCTCTACAAAGTTTAAATAGTACGATGACTCTGAAATTAAAAGGTAATCCAATCAGGGAGCTCCAGATGTAACTCCTTCCACATAGGGTTGTTCCATTTAAACCAACTAAACCACCCATACCCAAACAAATCAGCTGATTAGGCCGGTTTGAGATTTATCCAGATCAATTCACAGTTTACCATTTGAAAATTCGAATTTCATGGTTCATTACATGGTTTGGAATGTGAGAACAGTTGTTTACTTTTATTATTTTACTTATGTTTTCATTTTTGATACATAAAGATATTCATATGTATAATATTCATACACAATGTATATCATTTCGAAAATTAATACAAACTAACCATTTTGAGGGTGACTGGGGGAGAATACAGTTCAAACCGCCCAAATCACCAAACCCAACCGTTTGGCAGGTTTGGTTTACCATTTTTCACAACCGCAGTTAGCAGTTCGGCTCATAACTTCCATCAAACCGGCTCAACTGAGCCGTCAACAACATGCTTCCTCATACAGGGGTCATCAAAATTCCTAATCTTAGCTGGATCCTAATGAAGTTCCTTCTCTTATAAGCAAAGCCCCAACATGTTTCAACAGTAAATTACGACCTATAATCTTAAGCATCCGCTGTTATAGCTAACATAAATAAACACTAAGGAAACTAGAATTTCTGCTCACAGGTATGCATACGTCGAAAGATAAACATACAAACACCGAAATTAATCTGCAAATAATCGATCAAATAAGCAATCACATCTTCCCAACGAAGGTCATATATACAAATATCGAACATAAAAACATCCACTAGTTAATCCAATTCAACATTAAAAGAACAATCGAAAGGATTAGTTATATTAGAAATTTCAGTAAAAGCGCAAGTAAAAGATTACCAGAAGCAGCTGAAAGACTGCAAAAGAACAAGTGAGAATGAGCTCTTAAACCCCAGACTGCTGGCAATGGTGAATGTGGGTACAAGGCTGAAGAGACCTTGAAACCCTAGTTGTCAAAAAGAAGGGTTTTTGGAGTTTTAGAACCGACGTCGACGTAGGAGTTTTTAAGTGAACTGGGCCTAATTGACAATCTATTTCTTTTCTTAGCCCAATTAGCCTATATTATATATTTATATGCATCCATATCTAACCCGTTTAGTAAACGAAGCATGTTTAGCTTATACGTTAACCTTTAATTAAATGAGTTGTATTTGAATTGACTTGTTTAACTAAACATGTTCACCCCTCAACCTGTTTACGACTTGTTTAAGTCATTCATTAAAAGTTAAAACCCATAAGACATTTACAACTTGATTATAACTTATCAACTCTTTTAAATCGTTTGAATAAATGGGCGTTCGGGTTACATGAATTTAACTGTGTTTGGGTTAGAGTTGGTATCTTTGTCGCAAGTACATACATGGGTGGTGAACGAATTGAACGATTCAACCCATCAACTTATTAACCTAACATGATTGACACGCTACATGTAACCACATGTATGTAATGCTTGAAAGATAATCAAACGTAATAAAAGAGAGATCGAAATTCTGTTACATAATCATCTACCGGGTGTATTTAAATTAATAATTACAAATGTTTGTGATCCCCACACTTCTCCATTCAAAATTAGGTTTTTATTAAACATCGCTTTACATCCTCAATTGTATAGCAAATTATCTTTCATATTAGCAGGTTGAATAAATAAAATATTATATAAAATTAAAATTTACTGATAATAAAACAATAATGTAAGATAGGATTGAAATCTTCCTTAATATAAATAGAATAAAAAGTTTTGTTTTAAAAAGAACATTTAAAAAAAATTCATTTTTAAAAACTTTCTTATGATAACTCCTTAATTATCTTTTGTTCGTAACAATTTTACTTTTTAGAAAACACCAAATTTAAATGTCTTATTTAAAGAAATTATATTTTAAAAAAATTTATTATTTAATAAAAAAATTTCTTTAAAAATAACATTAGTAAAATGATATTTTTTAAATTTATTAAAAACTATTTTAATATAAAAAAGATTTAAATAATATTATTAGTAATCAATATGATTATTTAACAGGAGAGAAGCGAAAAAAAATTTATAAAAATGAATATGATAATGTCACGTGTGCTCTCTAGTTACCATTTTATTATGATAGAAAGATTATTAACTCAGTTATTTTATAAATTATAAACTTACATATTTCATAAATTCTTACCATAACCTTTTGAGGCCGTCTACCAAACATAAACTATGATTTACTTGATCCATTATTAGATGGTATTGACGGGTCTCGTAAATTTATAGGTAATGAATTATCATAAAAAAAATAAAAAACACATACCCATCTGTATTCAACTACACATACCATCATATCAGCAATTTTAACAAGCATATTTCCGCATCCATGGAAAACCATCTCATTCTAACCCCCTTTGCAACAAAATATACCCAAAAAAGTTAAAAAGCAGTTTAAATATACCCCAAAAGTTAGAAAAACAATCGTTTAAATCTTGAAATAATGATCGGACCGCTTGATTTCTTGACTGTAAGGGTAAATGTGTAGTGCAAATGTACTCTTGGCTCCTACACCCGAGATGAACGGCGTCTGCTTTATGAGTCGACTTCCTGAATCTGACCAACTGCAGCAGCATGGTATATTGGTGTGTATCATCAGCATTGATCAACAAAACCAGAAAGTAGACGTCATGATTTCAAAGATAGATCATAATTGTAATAATATTCATTTTGTAATTGATATGCATAATTATTATCTAAAACGAAAACTGAAAAATAGGGTCTGCGGGTCAGCACATATCCAAGAATATCCCATCCGACTTGCGTGTTTTGTCACCTCTATTTAAAAATAATAATTGATATGTGAGAGAAAATAAGTTGCACCTGCGAGATCCACAGCTAAGTTTGCTTGAGTGTCTGCATCGGAGTTCAAGTCCTAGGAGAAGGGAATGAAAAAGAAATTTCAAAAGGTTACAAAAAATAAATATTGCAAAAATATTCATTTTTCCACTAAAGATTGTGGCATTTCCATTTTGGTAAGTTTTATAAGTTACAACTAGCAATCTGCAACAATAGAATGTTTGCCTCCTTTTGGAAATATCTATATTCTCTTTGACAAAAGGAAGTGAAAAAAATCTTCTGCAAAATAAAACAATACAATTGGAACAATGATAAGAAAATAGGTAAAACCAATATCTTTATGAAATACTTTGAAAAGGTTTCAGCTTGCATAAGACAATAAGGTCACATTCAATACAGAAACAGTTTTAAGCAGAAAACCACGTGAAGCACATAAGCACTTGTATGTAGTGCTGACCAGATATGGTGAGAGAGAGAGAGAGGCGATTATGCAGGTACATAACCATCTTATGTATCACAATTAAACTGCGTGAACCGCATAAGAACTTGTATCACGGTACTCTAAATAAAATTGGTTCTGTATAGAACAATCCTAAGCATAGTCACAAGATTCGCTGGAAGTCTAGCGATTTTCGAATTGGTTCGAATCGACCCATTCACATTCGATAGCGACCCAGCCGTTGGTGGTTCGCTCAATGGTTCGATGTGGTTCGCTCGGTGGTTCGATTGTGGTTCGCGGCTGCAATTCACTCGTAGTCCAAGAAATTAGCTATCGATTCGAGAATCGGGTAACCATGATTCGCGATTTATATAACTGTGAATTCATGAAATTGGAGGGAAATTAATTTCAACCTAGACCAATCGAATTCCAGTGATGTTCAATGTTCCAGGTTGTTTTATTTGGAGGGAAAATTGGCAACTACCTTCTGCTCTTCCATCCACATTGAGTCACATTAAGTCTCCAACGCTTATAAATAGTTACGAGTTCACCTTATTCTCATCACAACTCACTTATTTCATTCTTATTCTTTCTTCTATACCCTTTTATCCCTACTTTCTATCTATCTCAAAAATGGTTTTTGGAAAGAAACGACCAAATCTACAAGATGAAACTAATAGTGTAACACATATAATTATGTTGCTTTTAAACATGCCTTGTTTTTTATTTATGTGGAGTGAACCGAATTGATTGGTACACCAAACCAGATCGAACCGGAATGAACCTACCCCCCTACGAACCGGATCCATGGAATCTAGCGAATCGCGAACCCGTTTCTCGTTTTCGAACCGGAGCGAACCGCGAATTAGGTGACTATGATCCTAAGACAATATGCTTGAAATAAAGTGAATTACCGGAGAAAATCACTATAGATGGAAATAATATAATAAGCACATGAAATGTGTGATCATACCCTTAAAACATGATCAATCTGAAAACAGAGGAATTTTTCCTTTAATTTCTTTGCTTCTTCATACAACTTGCTAATGTTCTGATTTTTCACCTTCCATAGTCCTTGAACCTGAACCATAAAGTATTCGTATAGCATACACACCCAGTGCATTATCATTAGTTGTTAATTTTGACGGGCTAGTTTTATGTATGAGAACACAAAAGATACCTGCATGCAAACGAGTTTGGAATCACCCAAAACTCGTATACTTGTAAAACCTTTGCTAAGAGCATATCTCAACCCCAGAATAATAGCCCGATATTCAGCAACATTATTAGTTGCTATACCCAAACCTTCACGCAATCTACAAATCTACAAAAAGGAGGTGGAGCTATTACTAAGTATCATAAGAGAAGAATTAACACGGGAAAATGGTTATACCTACCAAAGTTCCATCATCAGTTCGTAAAACAGCTCCTGCTCCAGCTTGTCCAGGATTCCCTTTAGACGCGCCATCAAACTCAAGAATACACGTACGCTGTAAAGTAATGATTTAGTTAGATCATATAATAATAATTAAAGAAAACTAAAACGACGTGACAACCGGCAAAATCCCTTTAAATAGCATGTCAATCAAAAACAAATCATGCATAATCAGGTATGAATATATCCCTATCACAGCTCACATTAGGTGTAAGAGCTTGAGTTGCAAGATGTTCCAACTTCGCATGCTTCCGTGCAGGATCACTGGACACAGATGCCAATCCAAAGCCTTCCTGTGAGCAATTTACAAAACAACACCAGTAATGAAAAAAAGTATTGCCAAAAGCAATATACTTCATAAAAATTCAACCGTGACATACTAAATGAAGATAAATATATATCTAGATTAAAACATTTCCAAAATTAGTAGATAAAAAGCTAAAACATGCAAACCAATCGTGATACACTTAACTTACCCCAGTTTGGGATCCCAAAACTTCCTGAAATCTTCTTTTGGACAAATGATCACTAGAGGGTTCTCCTAAAGCAAAATGTGGTTGCTGCCGAAAAAAATATATATCATATTGAGGTTACAATCGAACAAGAAGAAATGAGCTTACAAATTTATATAAGAGGATCTAATATAGACAATTTCAAATCCAACAAGCCAGAGAAGAGTCAGCATCTTCCGTGTGCAATGTTTATTCGATATAGTAATAAGTGAACATCCTATAAGGATTTCATTTTGCTTTTACATTTTGCTTTTTTCCAAAAATAATACATGCCAAATTTTCTCACTTTTACCTGGAAAGGACACGCCACAAGATTTCCGAATAGCTCTTCTGTTAAATCTGCAGCTTTGATGGAATAAAGTGCATTCTTCAGCCCACAAGAAATCATGTATTCTTCAGCTTCCTTGGGCATGGTGTAGCCTTTATACACACTGACAGGTGGATCACATACCTATCAGGACCACATGATGTGTTAAGCTTTTTGAAAAATATGTAGTTACCTCCTAAGACGTTTGCTGTTAAATTGTTCGATCAATGGGTGTTAAGATCCCAAACTAGGTCCTAAAACTTATAATATTACAATTATGTTCAGAGAAAACTTGTCAATCCTGCATAGGATCTGTGCAAGCATAGGACCCCAATGTTGACCATAGGATCATAAAATCCAATCTCGCTGGACTTGAATTAGTGAAGTAAATACTACGAATAAGCTAATTTTATTAAAATAAAATAAATGGCATATTAACTTATTGGCTAAAGCATCCTATAAGAGTATAATTCATGAAGTCATTCAAGGATTCAACACCAAAACCGTTATAACCTAATATTATACATCAAATCACTATGTGTCGTGTTACGCTACCGCTACATGTTTTTAACTTAACATTTTTAATGCATTTGCAATTCACTTGTTCTATCATACTTTGAAATACAACATTATGAAAGTCTGAAAGAGACTATGACATTTGAGCAGATCTTTCGAAACCAGACTCAATCTTGAAATCCCAGTCTTGCAGAGACAAAGCAATCCGTAGTAATTTTTTGATCTTAACAACGTTAATTCTATTGTACACATGACATAGGCTCCTGCACTGCAGGTACTATTTAAGAATACAGTAAACCGCAAGGCAAATATCAGTGCCCTTCTGCCAATATATTACTGAAACCAAGCAGTCCCCATCATGACTCTATCCACATTTTCTAAACGTATTGCCTAGGGTCAAGGATTACCAACTCACAAACAAATTCAGAAAATCAAGGCAACAACTTTGTTTAGATTATGTCAGTATGCATATATAGAAATTAGCTCTTATAACCATGCTATAGATTTCCAGGCACCTACGAACTCCATTTACTTCAAGTTCTAAAAGAAACATACTAGATGGGCTTCTAGTTCGTGCAACAATTTATTAACTACTGCCAATAAACGAACAGCAATAAACAAACCAAAATAATATAAAGCAGCCAACATTAATTAACAGTCCAGGAATGTGATGTGTCGAAACTTGAAAGAATGTACCGAGGATCCAACTTGAGCCTGACAATCATTTAAGTTCTTATACACACCAACAAGATCCCCTTTACGGACTACAAAGAAAGCATTCTTCTCTTCGCCCAACATTTTTTCAGGCTTAGACTCCGATTTCTTCGTCCTAGATTTACCACCACCACTGGCTTTTCTAGTCGAGTAACAACGAGCACGAAATCTTGTCAAAACAAATACATTTGCTGCAGCAGTTATTGCAGCATGATGATCAATTCTTCTTCTCAAGGCTAAACTGCTGACTCCATTAGAGAAGCATCCTGCAACAAGATTCCCACTCGCCCTCGCTATTAAAGCCGTGGAACACGCATTAAACAAGAAGTTCATTACAAAGAGTCCTCTCCAGACTTTCTGTAACAACAAATTCTTCTAATCACCACCCAAATGCTCTTTTAATGATTGTTAAAACAAGAAAATTGGGTACAAATTGTTGAAAAGTCAACAACTTTCTGTTCAAAAAAGGAAATACCCAAACTGATCACAATCAATAGGAGGGTTTTCCTTATTCTTATTTCTCATGGGCTTCGAGATGTAATTAGAAATTAGGTTTGGGTTAAAATCAAAGCACTGAAAATGAAACGATTTGCGTTAAGAATGTGAAAAATTAACATGTTGAATAAACCCATCATTTGAAACATGACGCAATTGAAGAAATTAAGCACAGAATTAACTTGGAATGAGCAGAAATTTTAAATAGATAATCATACCAGCTTCTTCGCCTTCAGTTCGTCAATAAAGCCGGTGGCTGCGTGCGGCGGAGCGGCCTCTCCGGCCACGGTGTGGGTGGAGGGTTTCGGTCGGGTGGGAATTTGGCGGGTTAAACCGAAAGCTTTCTGCCGAATTGTTTGCCAAAGCGAGTTTCAGGGTTTTCAACTTCAAGTTTCGTTCTTGACTGTTGGGTGTTATATAACAATTTTAAGTGTTGATGACTTGATTGTTTAAACATCAATGTTAATGTGTTTAAGGTATGAAAATTTATAGCTTTTTGTAGTTTTTAAGTGTTAGTAAAATGCTTTCTGATTGAGATGTGTCATGGATCAGGGTTTTTTGTATCGAAGCCATGAAATATGCTCGTAATACGTAAAATTTTATGTGTTTGTAAGTTTCGTACTTGTATTAAGAGATTGTCTTATGAATAACTTGAGGTATATGTTGATGGCTTTAGATACATGTGGGTTTGAAGTCGGTGTTCATTATGATATGGTTTTTGTAAGATAAATATTAACGTTTGAGAATGTATTATTTGAAGATGTGTTATTTAGATGTATTATTTTTTATTGTAAAAATATGTATTGTCTATTGTTTGTTATTGTCTTGTAGATTGTTTGTTAGAAGAAGGTTTGAAAAGGATAATGATACAAGAAGTTTTTTTACATTTTATTAATTTATAATTATGAAGAATTAAACTCATTAATCATGATTTTTCTTTTGCACAAAACGTTACCAATGCCAGCCTTCATCAACCTGCCTTGGTTTTTGTTATCAAACTCTAGCAAACACCAAGCCATGGACCGAACATCAACTCAATAGAGATTCAAAACTACCGCCCACAGCTCCATTAATGAGCAGATTTTGAATGTCTTGACAAATGCTAGTGGTATCACACAAAGGGCCATTATCTCACACACTACGAGTCATTCAAAAAGGCGCAGCCTCATATTTTGTTCCATCATTTGATCGCAAATGCAATTGCAACATCCACAGGTCCATATGATGGGTGCTATTATAATTGATTTTTTTTCTCCTTTGTCTTGTTAAGAAGTGTTTCATTGTAACTCTCGCAATAGCTTCATGATTTTACCAATGCAAATTGAACAGGTGAGAAGCATATGTTTAGAAGCACTATTGGTTACATTGTTTATATTGGCTCTAATCATATTTCATGGAGCTCTAAGCTAGCACCAAACTACCTTAACAAGATCCTCAACCGAAGCCAAATGTAGAGTTGTAGCTTCTACTAACTGAGGTTCAATGTCTTACCTTCCTTTTATTTGGACATGGTCATAAACCTTCTAGTGCACCTATAATTAATTGTGAAATCTCAATGTCACCCACTACTCTACCCACCCGATCTTGCACTCCTTTATAAAACACCTTGCCTTGAATTTCATTTTGTACATGAGAAAGTTCATAATGGTTCTCTTTGTAACAACACATGTAACTTGTTGATGCACTTACTAAATTATTGCTTCATCCCGGGTTTCACCTTTTACTTTTTAAGATTGGATTCTTCTCGTGATCGTCAATCTTAGAGGGCATATTAAGTATAATGCCAGACATACTCTATAAGGTCTGTTATGAGGTAATAAAATGAACAAAGGAATAAAATATATAAAGTAATGGCATGAATCATTATATTCCATTGTCATGTTTAGTTACCATTTAAAAATAAAATAAATCATTACTTTGTGTTGTTTGTTAAGTAGGAAAAGACGAAGAAATGAAATGTAAAGTGGTTATGGTGGTGATGGCTGCTGGCCGGTGGCCCGTGGTGGTGGATGTGGTGGTCGGTGGTGGCTATGGTGGTTAGTGTTGGTGATCGGTGTTGATAGTGCTGGTGGTGGCGGGCATTGATGGTGCTGGTGGTGGCGGGCGTTGATGGTGGTTGGCGGTGACGGTGGCTGATGGCTCTCGATCTTGGTGTATGGTGGTGACGGTGGTGGTGGTTGTGATGGTTGGTGTGGTGGTGGCCGGTGGTCGTGATGGTCGGTGGCGGTTGGTGATTGTGAGTGGATAGTGGTGGTGGTGACTAAAGATAAAATAAGATGAAACGAAAAAAATGGGGTAGATAAAATGTATTTGTGTAATTAAAGGGAATAAGATTACTGATCCATTCTATTTCTGTTATCAAACAAACATATTATTTTTTATTCACAATCACCCGTTTATTTTATTTCGCTACTCAATCATGATACAAAACGCTACCTAATACATTTTCACTAGGGATGAGCATGACTAGAGCATCATTGGCCCACGCGAAACCGAGTGGAGGGGTCATGTTGTCTTTTCTTTTCTTTTTTTCTTTTTTTATTTGTTTACATTTTAATATCTTATATTACGTATGCATAAATATCTCATGTTGGGAAATTTCATGTGGTTAGAGTAAAGAGTTCGATGATAATGTAGTTATATCCCTTACGAAACACTGGACCAAAATGTTTTTTACAACCTTAACATTCGGTAATTTTATATTATAATTTAATAAAAAACTCATATGAAAATATATATTTAGATTTTTTATTGATTACCAATATTTTGAAAATAAATTATAACTATGATAAATGATGATGATTGATTAGGGTTTGCTACTTACCGTCACTTGGTTATTATTATTATTATTATTATTATTATTATTATTATTATTATTATTATTATTATTATTATTATAATAATAATAATAATAATACTATTATTATTATTATTATTATTATTATTATTATTATTATAATTTTATTATTATTATTATTATATTATTATTATTATTAATATTATTATTACTATTATTATTACTATTATTATTACTATTATTATTACAATTATATTACAATTATATTACTATTATTATTAAAATTATTATTACAATTATTATTACTATATTATTACTATTATTATTAGTATTACTACTATTATTACTATTGTTATTATACTATTATTACTACTATTATTACTACTATTATTACTCTGTTATTACTACTGTTATTATTACTCTATTATTACTCTTATTATTACTGTTATTATTACAGTTATTATTACTGTTATTATTATTATTATTAT